>APFE030515019.1:63657-139320 GCA_000404065.3 Pinus taeda
CATGGATAACAATGTGGGCACTTCATAATGGCATGCCCTTCCGTAGTGGGCTTTGGCATGTGCTAGTGTCTCCAAGCTTTAAAGGGGGAAGCTTCAAAGGGGGTTAGTCGTGTACCTTATTAGGTGCTTTCAACCCTTAAAGGGAATAGTATGTCCAAGGTACATCCCTCTAATGGGGGTGGCAAATGACAAATAAGTGGAATGGAATAAGGAATGAGAGGGGCAATCGTGGGCCACATAATGGGGCATAGGGGTAGCTAGATAAGGGGAAGCCCACACCTGGGTATGTAATGTATAGGAGGGAGAAATCGTGGTACATGGGGTACCCCAGCCTTGATTTTTCCACCCTTCTTCATATACCTTTTGCCTTTTATGAATTTTCTTTAATTAACTACTCGGGGTTCAAAAGGACGAGCATGATGTGTAAGATATAGCAGCGATTACCCCCTTTTGGGTAGGGCGGTTCATTGCCCTCCAGGGGTTGAGACAATAATGGGTTCCTAAATGATAGAGTAGGATCATCTAGGACCTATGGAACCAGGGTGATGGCCAATGATTGGGGTAGAGCTCATGTAATGGCTTTTGCCCATGTGCTAATTATGTTTTGTCCTGGACATTTTTGCATTTTGTGGTACAATTTCCTGTTAAATGTGGCCAATTATGCTTTTCACTTTTTCTTTTAATTGCTTCAACCTCTAGGGCATCATTCTAAGCTTGACCCAAGGTGTGGGAAAGGGGATAGGTAGGCTAGCCCTATGTGGACCCAGAATGGGAATGTGGACCCAGGTGGCAGAAAAGATGAATGGGGGTATAATGAGTGGAAATGGAGTAATATGTGCAAGTAAAGGAGCGGGACCACGAACCCAAAGTTAGGGTTTCCCAAGTAGTACCAGCCCAGAACCGAATGGCCAATAAAGGACATCCCACAGGACTAAGATCCAAGGGTAACAACCAACAGAGATCAAGGGGACAGGAGCACAAACTAAGCCCACTCTTTCCGCCAAATCCCCTCATCAATCCATACCTAGAAGTATCCATGATAAGTAAACCCAATACTCAATTACCAAATGATCAGACATACCTTTAAATACGGGACGCCCACCTTCAAACATACGATCAATACAAGTGGGTGATGGACCACATGACTAGCTCAGATGGCAGAGAAATGGCACAACGAGCTAGTAGGAGGCATCAAAGGGTTGCTCCCTGCCGGTTGAGGCTCATCATGGAGAAAAAATTTCTCCTAGGGAAATCACCCACAAAGTGGTGGGTAAAAGTGTTCCCGGGATTCGATCTTGAATTCCTGTGAACAAAACAGTTCCCAATGCCAAGTGTAAAGAATCTCGAACTAACACCAACAAACTGCTTATGGGACAAGGTGAAGTAACTTTGGCATGTGATTGAGATAACACAAGGGGCACGTGAATAATCACACCATTTCAGGATATGATTACGAATAAATTCGTTATCATATGGTAAAGTGATGTTAAATTATGTTCATTCATTGCAGCGAAGGAAAAATGATTTAACTTGTACTTTTACCCTCTCGAACCAGATGGAGACACGTTTGCATGAAAACGCTGATGCTGACGTGGTCAGCACAGTCATCATTTTTGAATTTGAAAACTGGTTTTGGCACTGACAATTGGCTTGTCAGCTAAAATGAAAAATGTTGCTACAGTCATTGTCAGCGAATTCCTTCACAAGACCATATCGGATTGCCAAAAACGTTGATAGCCCCATTATCAAAAAATTTCCCTGTTTATTACAATTTAAATGCTGACACTGCAACTGTCAACGTTTTCTAAAAAAAATTAAAAAACGAAGTTTATTGTGATAGCAGTACTCATGTTGGCTTATTTACTATGGGGAACAAGTATAAATAGGACGGTATACCTCACACCACAGTTTAGTCAAGAAGCTCACATATATCTTAGAAGAAAGGTTCAGTGGAATAGAGAAGAACAAGCTCGGATAATCTCTGAAATAATTATGGATAACACAAGCATACTCTCGGTGCAATCACAGTGAGTTAACTTCAGACCAGGATTGGTAAATGCGAATTGAGGTTCAATACTACCACAGTTTCGGTGCTACCATACCATAGTCTTGATGCAATCATTGTCTTGGTGTAACTACAGTGATGAGGGTTTGGTGTCACCACAATGAGAAGGGTTCGATATTACCACAGCATGGGGCTCTCAGTGCTCGTACAATGAGAAGGTCTCAATGATATTACAGTGATAAAATCTCGATGGCATTACAGTGACAAGGTCTTGATGTAAGTACAGTGATGATGTCTCAATGCAAAGACAGTGACAAGAATTCGGTGATAATACAGTGACAAGTGAAAGGAAGATCAAACAAGGATGATTTGATGGAGGTAGTCTTGAGTCTAAGTTGTAAGGGTCTTGGTCGTCTCATTTTGAATCTACTGAAAGAACAATTTTGACCAGGCTTTCCCCTAGAGTGGGATTTTGCTCTGGCTACATGCCTACATCTTGTGTCTTCTTCTATTTATTGCTTGACATTAAACTTGATGATAAGAAAAGATAATTCATAAGAACTAATATTAATAATGAAAAACATCACAAGATAATGTCATAATAAGAGAAATCAATTAACTGCCACTCTTTGGATTTCTCAACAGGGACAAGGATCCATTGTCACCTCAGTTAATGTCCCCTGCTCTTTACGGACTTTCACCAATGGGAGGAGTCTCGGTATAGGGAAATCACTAAAATGATCAAGTCAATAACGATGCACAATGTGATTTCCAATGCCCATTCAAAGGAAAGGTTCAAATAACAAGTTGCTTGTTTTAGAAGCAAAAGGACTCTCTAAGAAAGGCTTGAGGGAAGGATGACCTCGAGTTCAGGAATATTCAAAAATGATGAATGCATAAGATCAAAACTTTCAAAATCCCTCACTTGTGATTGATGTGTTTATACTAGGGTTCGAAGTGAGGCAAGGATGGCTCATTCAATGGAAAGATTCAATTAAAGTGTAAGCTTTGGGAGAAGCTAGGCTGACATTTCACAAAAAACCCCTTGAGACAAATACTATAAGAGACTAAGGGTTAAGAGATATACCGTGGTAAAGGCTCATCCAATGATCACCTATAGTTAAGAGAAAAGGTTTTGAATGATAAAATACAAAGTGCAAACCTTCAAGAAATCCCAAGTCAAAGGAGCTTCAAGGGTTCCCTCTTGGTGTGATAGCTAGAGCATCAATTTATTTGAAATTCCACCATTAGAATTCGTTCAAAATTGGAGGATGCCTATAGGAGACATAAATGAAGAAACTTGTCAAAATGGAATCCTAAAATTCCTCCTCACTAAAATTTCGCACCAATCCCTAGAAAATATCCTTATCCTTAGGGGATAGAGAAAAGAGAAAGAAAAGAGGTGAAAGAATTATATTTCGTTAAGTTAATGTGATCACCAAGGATCTTATACCAATGCCTAGTCTATTGGGAGAATAGAATCAAGAATGAGATTGATTTAGGGTTTTGTTCTATCAAGGAGCCTAATTGCAGCTTCACATGCCCTAATGAAGTAGCTACCCAGCTACAAGAAGGATTTATACTTCGACTTGTCAAATAATGGAGTTTTAGGGTTAGGTTTTCAAAGACAACCCCTAGGAACATTCGCTTTTTCTTTTCCAATGAATAATGCTTGCAAAAGATCAAGACTACCAAAGTGATTCAAGATTTCCACATGATTTAGAGCAAAAGCAACATCATGATGCAATAGTCCATACATTAAACATAATGAAAATTTCGCATAAAAGAGAAACTTACATGGCAGTAAAAGTATATACATCCATCACATTTGCAAAAGAGAAGCTCCAAAATAGAATAGCGTTAACCCAAACATCAAAATGCATTATAGAATCCCCAATTCGTCCTTCAATAGCTATAGCGAAATTCCAAAAGAAACAATGATCCAAATCCAAGTGATGATGAGTTACAAATAAGGTCTCACTTTTATTTATATGAGCCTCTAATAGTTCAATGGGTCTAATTAGCCTAACAAACCCCTAGAAGTGTCTCTAATGCGCAAAATAACACCCTAATTGGTGACAAGCCCACCAAATAGCTCCATAACATGAAAAATAAGTCTCTCAAGAGGATCAAAATGATAATACAATAACCAGGAGGGTCATTGGAAGGACTAGTGAAGTCCAACATGTGCCAAAATGGATGGAAGAGCTCCAAAAATAGTGATGAAGGAGGTGGCCCCTTGATCTCCAAGCAAATGACCTGGGGTGCTCCCAAGTGGCTGTGGGGGAACAAAAACATCCTCATGGGTCTCCAAGTGGATCAAACAAGATTGTATCCCATCTTTAAGGCCTGGAACAATGATGCAAGCCCTCCCTTTGTCTCCCATGGTGAGACACATCCTCATCTGGGCCCTAGAACAACTGTCAGGTGTGTGGTGCAAGTGTGTAGCTAGTTGGGCAAGGTGGTCCAGGTACATTATCACCATCAAATAAATGGAACACGAGCGAGCATTGAGTGGAGCTGAAGGATCCCATGATGTGGATAGTGGAGGCCCATGGCTCTCTACACTCACCCTACAAATGCCAATATGACCTTCTGGAGGTGCAAGTGTGTAGCTAGTTGGGCAAGGTGGTCCAGGTACATTATCACCATCAAATAAATGGAACACGAGCGAGCATTGAGTGGAGCTGAAGGATCCCATGATGTGGATAGTGGAGGCCCATGGCTCTCTACACTCACCCTACAAATGCCAATATGACCTTCTGGAGGTCTTGGACACCGTATAGGGAGACCAAACCCCAAGACGAAGGCCCACTTGCAATCTTGTATAAGATTCAATGTGTCCCCTCACCTTCCAATACAGCAAATCATCAGTGCAATTAAGTAAATGAGCTTATAAATAATGGAACCAAGTGGACACCTCACAGTGGTGTGCCCTTCCATAATGGGTTTTAGAATGTACAAGTATCTCCAAGTTCAAGAAGGATGTTAATCAAAGACCCTATTAAGTGGTTTCAACCCCTAAGGTAGTGACAGGTCCATGGTACATCCCTTAAGTCGCAGGTGTCATGTGATATAATGATGGAACAGAGTGGGACATCTGGGGAAGGCTCTAAGCCACATGCCACAGTACAAGGGTAGCCATGATGAGGAAAGCCCACACTTGGGTGTATGAATGTAGGAGGGAGCAATCACAGTAAATGAGTTTTTCCACCCTTCTTCATATGCCTTTTGCCTTTTATTGATTTCGCTTATATAACTACTCAAGGCTTCAGCGGATGAGAGCATGATGTCAATGATGTAGTAGTGAATACACCCTTAAGGTTGGGCAGTTCATCGCCCACCAGGGGTTGGAACAATCATGGGTTCTTGAATGATGCATGGGGCTCATATAGGTGCCCTAGGAACCAAGGTGATGGCTATAATGACAGAGGGTAGAACTCATGTTGGTTTTTCCCCGCATGCTAAATTTGTATGTCCTAGCCATTTTTTGCATTTTACGGTACATTTCTTGTTTAGAGTAGCCAAATTATGCTTTTTACTTTCTTTTTAGTTGCATCAACCTCCAAGGCATCGTCTCAGGCCCGACCCAACGTGTGGACAAGGGGAGGGGGAGGCTAACTCCTTGTGGAGCCAAGGGACAAATGTGGACCCGGATGGGAAATATGGTGAAAGGGGTTATAATGAAAGAGGGGAGTGATGTATGCGGTATCAGGAAACGGGACCATGCAACCAAAATCGAGATTTCCCATGTAGTACCATTCCTTAAGCTAGTAACCAATAAAGGAGATCCCATGGGATTAGGATACAAGGTTAACCACCAAGTTGGATAGAGGATACAAGAGTACAAACCAAGCCCATTCTTTCCTCTTAATTCCCCTACTAATCCATGCACAAAAGTGTCCATGATAAGTAAGCCAAAATACCTAACTACATAATGAAAAGCTATACCTTCGGGGTTGGAAGGCCCACCTTCAAACATACGATCATAACAGATGGATGAGGGAGCAAAATGGTTGGCTCAGGTGGCAGAGATGGTGGCACTTCGAGCTATCTAGTGGTTGCAAGGGGCTGTTGGCTGTCGGCTAAGGGCCATCTAGGAGAAAAACATTCTCCTGTGGATATCACCCACAGGTGGTGGGTAACAAGCCACATTAGACCTAGCTCAAGTCCATTTGCCTCATCAGCGGTTTTGGTGATGAAAAAGGTTGGTGCCTGGAGGATGTGCTTTGACGATTGAGCCTTGAACAAAAAAGCATCAAAAACAAGTACCCCATCCCCAAAATCAATGAGTTGCTTGATGAGTTGCATGTAGTGTATTTCTCAAAGATTTATCTTTGATCGAGCTATCATCAGATCTGAGTCCGAGAGCAAGATGTGCATAAGACAAACTTCAAGTGCCACTATGGGCATTTTGAATTCTTGGTCATGCCATTTGGGTTGACCAATGCACCGACCACCCTTCAGCGATACAGGAATCACATCTTCAACAAACAGTTGAGGGAGTTCTTATTGGTATTCTTTAATGACCTCCTCATATACAAAAACATGGGAGGATCATTTGGAACATTTGGCTGAGATTTTGGGTATTATGAAGGAACACTCGCTTTATGCCAAGGCATCAAAGTATGAGTTCGGGATGACAGATCCTTTATTTGGGCCATGTGATCAGTGAGTAAGGGGTACAAGTACATTAGGAGAAGATATAGGCCATACTAGATTGGCCCACACCCAAGAACCTTACCGAGTTGCGGGGATTCTTTAGGATTTGCAAATATTACAGGGTATTTGTTAAGGGATTCTCTCAGTTAGGCACACCATTGACCTACTTGACCAAGAAAGAGGTGTTCAAGTGGACAATGGAGTCAAAGAGGGCATTTAACATGCTCAAAGAGGTGATGAGCCCGTGCCCAGTGCTAGCACTTCCTAACTTCATCCAGGTCTTCGTATTGAAATGTGACGCTTCGGGTGAGGGGATAGGAGTTGTGTTGATGCAGAATAAACACCCGATAGCTTTCGAAAGGTGAAAACTCAGAGATCCAGAAAAGCTCTATTGCATCTACAACAAAAAGATGCTCATCATCACACATGCTTTAACAAAGTTCATATAGTACTTGTTAGGGGACAAGTTTGTGGTCAGAACAAATCACAACAACGTACAGCACTTCCTAGAACAAAAGGACCTAAATGAAAGACAGTATAAATGGTTAAGTAAGATTCAAGCCTATGATTTTGATATTGAGTACATGAAAAGCAAAATGAACATTGTGGCTGATGCACTCTCCAGGAAGCCAGCTACGTGTTCATTCATGGAGATCATAGGAGATTGGAAAGCCCACCTCTTGGTAGAATATTTGAAAAACAAGTTTGCTTGTGAGTTAATGGACAGTCTCATCTAGGATGACAAGTACAGAATAGTAGATAGGGTCATTTTCTATAAAGGTAGGTTATATTTGGTCCTTGAATCCACACCCAAGGAGAAGATCTTGAAAGAGCGCACATGACACACCACTAGCAAGGCACCAAGGTTCTTCAAAACTTACAAGCAAATTAGAGGAAGGTTCTCTTGCAAAGGCCTCAAGGATGATGAACCTTCCCAATTCCAAAGCATAAATGGGAGAGCGTATAGATGGACTTTATCACAGGTCTACCAAAGGCACAAGGCAAGGATTGCATCTACATGATAGTTGACAGGTTGACTGAGTTCGCACATTTCTTTGCGATTCCAACCGATTATAAGGAAACACAAGTGGAAGAATTATTCTTCGAGAAGGTGTTTAGACTCCATGGGTTGCCTAAAAATATAGTTGGTGATCGAGATAGCGGGTTTCTCAGCGCATTTTGGCACGAGTTGTTCAGATTGGTGGGCATGGAGTTGACCCCTAGTACTAGTGATCACAGTTAAATAGATGGCCAAACAGAGATTGTGAATAAACAAATTAAGGGGTATCTGGGTAACCATGTGTCAGGACAACAGAAGGCATGGATCAAATGGTTACATCTAAGGGAGCATTACTACAACACCACTTCCCATCTACCAATTGGGATGACCCCATTTAGGGCACTATATGGGTACGATGTCCCATCATTTGTCAATTTGGCATTTGGGAATAGCAAGGGTCCAAAAGCCAAAAATTGGATACAAGAAATCCAAGACATCCTTAAGGTCCTTAAGGAGAATATGCAGGCCACCCAGAACCATCAGAAGATGTATGCAGACAAGCACAGAGCAGAGTGCATCTTTGACATAGGAAAAATTGTTTTCCTAAGATTGTAACCATATATACAGTATTCACTCAAGAAAAGTGGTGGGAAGAAACTAAAACCGAGATTTTATGGGCCTTACAAAATAATCAGACGAATTGGTGCAGTAGCTTATGAGTTGGAGTTGTCAGAAGGGGAGAAAAATCCACAATGTCCTTCATGTATCATGCCTCAAGAAGGCAGTAGATCAACAAGTTACTACTACAACTGAGCTACCCCCTTTGGACAAGAGGGGGCAGTTAGTATTGATTTCGGAAGCCATCATGGTTGTCCGAGAGAGGAGATTGAGGGTCAAGATGATCTCTGAAGACCTTATCGGGTGGAAGGATTTGCCTGAGGAGGATGCCACGTTGGAAGGGGAACAAATCTTGTAGCACCAAAATCCACAATTGCTTGAAGACCAACAATGTGGAGAAAGGGAAACTATAATGTCCTCTTCAAATTCACTGCCCAAGGAATGTTAGACCTTCAGAACCCAACACCCGGTATTCAATTCACAGCAATTAATATGTGGAACGAATACACTATCAGATTCCTAACAGAAAAATATAGTGGAAGCAAAATTAAATACTCGATCTGAATCACACACACATAAACAGATTTATGCCCAATCATTAGTTCTTTAATAAATTAATCATGGAACGTGTTTGGGCTCTCGTACCAAGGATAATGGCCCAACTGAGAAAATAGAATACCGATCACCAGCCTCACTGCATTCTCTTGGACCCAGCACATGCTTACTGAGAATCCACTCTCAATCTTGTGCTAATGTTATGTGTCTCAGCACCTCACATTAGGCTCAATTTATAACTTTCCTAAGCAAAATTAGCTCATCAAGTTAACTGAAGATAACTAACATTACTTTAGTTAAGTATCCTATCTTTAGCTTTCTCTACTTTAACTCAAGTACAAGTCATAAATTTAGCTGATTTACATGCATATCACATCAACATGCAACTCACTTGCACACTTTGCATGTCGAATTAAGCTCCTAATGAGGCAAATCAAGGTCCTTCTAGTCAAGACACAAGACTAGAAGTACCTTTCGAGCTACAAATCTCAACACTCCCTCTTAGCGAGGGAAGTACATCTAGAGGAACCTCCTCCACATGAATTTTTCTCCAATTCCATCCTAGTATCTGTAGTTGCTCCCTCTAACATTGAAGACTGTCCTACTACCTAATCTAAAACATGAGTTAAGAACCTGTCACATCCAACCATGTACCTCGGATCCTGTGCCTGAGTACCATCAATGTCATATCATACTAGCTAAGGCCCTTGGTTATACCTGAAGAATCACTCTTCCTCACCACCTGCTCCCTCTTGGCAACTAACATTGATCCTATATCCAAGATCCCCTCAGATATACCCATAGGTTGCCCCAACAACCTATATCACTGCCCCTATCTGATGCCAAGCACTACAGTTGCGTCTAAGGTTGCTCCCTCTGAATATAGAAGCACTTGTCCATCTCGAAACAAAAATCTATATCCAGCATCCTCCAAGGCTAATACTGAGAGCACGTATACCATCAACCCTAGAACAAACAACATCCATGTCACCTCTAGAAATCCTCCTGACTCTAGCAAGAATCTGATACGTCCAACCCACTTCACTACATGTGTGGTGCTAGCTCCACAATTGATATTATAGTTTAAGCATGTCTCTGAAACATTGCGGAACACTGACCTCATTCACATCATGTGACTGGACACTCTATTGTCTACTAGCCATAACCCAGTGTCTTCACACACAACAGTACTACTGTCAGAAACACATGCAACTAAAGAAAAGTCCTTCCCAAATTTCTCCGTAAAATCATCAATCTCAGTTGATGCTAATGCAGCCACCTGATCCTCCTTCCTGCGTGGACATTGGCTCGCATAGTGACCAATCTTGTGACATGCAACGCACTTCACTTTGCTTGTGTCCTTTACAGAAGCGGATTTGCCACTTCCTTTTACTTTATCTTTGCCCTTTCCAGCAAGAGTAAAATTTTTCCCATAATCCTATCTTGTTAATTTTTCAGATTGTTCTATGTTGTATCAATTACTTTAGCCCAATTCAACACTTCAATTAACAATCTTTCCAATTATAATTAGTCTTTCCATTCGTCAACAGAATTGAAGATAGAATAATAAATGAAATGACAAAGTAGACAATCAATACATTAACAAGAAACCCCAGATTTGGTGAAAGACCAGGGAAAAACTCCACAAGAGGGAAAACCCTTTGAAAAATCTTCTTCTATTAGATTGTCATAAAATGTTCAGTAGAGAGTACAATGAGCCCAATACAATATCATCCAGCAAAACAACCCAACAATATTCAGAAATATGTTTCCAGCATCAAATATATCAAAGACAACTTTTTTTGGCTGCAATCAACTTCAGTCCTTAGTCAAATGAGTCAAACTTCCCAATCGCATGAATGAGGGGTTGTGCGTGCGACTGAAGGTTTTTAGTCAGGTTTTCAATCGCTCCCTTGAGTCTATGATGCCTGTGACTGTAGTCGAATTTGCCCTGTGGCAAGCCAACGACTGTAGCCCAACCCTAAAACAAATGCAAGCCTCGGACCCTGTAATTTCGGATATTTGCGAACCTTCGTTGTCATCCCTGCCTCAAACTTGTGCGAGCTAATGAAGAAGAGAAGAAAAAGATGCTTGATGATGATGTCCAAATGAGCTTGAGGTCACTTGAATTTATAGGCTTCCATGGGTGTCCAATTTGCTTTAGGGCCAACCTTATCTAAATGTGCATATGTGGGCTTTCCTTCATAAGTACACTTTCCCTTATGCGATTAGAGTGAACTTTAGGTCGATTTTGGTCCTCTTGAAAAGAGGAATTCAATGCCATCATCATCTTCATCAAATGAGTTGTCCAAAGTGGAATTTAACCTTAGTTGCATATTTTTAACATGTCCATCATCTTTCCCTGTAGTTTTGGAACATCTCCTTGTCTCCTCCTGTACAAAGTCATCCCACAATCTATCCCAACTAGGCAGATTTTCCCGTGCGACGATCCCATCAACAAAAGCATCCCACTTCGGAGGAAATCCACTCAAGGTTCGTCTAACTAACTCTTCACTATCAATCATTTCCCCCACTACTACCAAATCATCTCTAATCTGAGTGATCCAGGTTAGGTATGATGCAAATGTATCAGTTTCAAACATCTTGGCATTTCTCAGTTTATCCTTCAACACCATCTTCCTATTTTGGTTTGTACTCTGGTACATATTGGTTAAGGATGCCGACATCTCATAGGCATACTACTTCCTCATCACATGAGGTATAACATGGTCTTTGATGGAGTCCAATATTATTCTCTTGGCATTCACGTTTATCTTATTAAACGCATCCAATTGCGTAGGATTTGAAAGAATTGGGACTGCCTTCTCCACGATGTCCCACAACTCCTCAAATAACAAAACAATTTGCTCCTTCCACAGGCTAAAATTTCCTGCCCTGTCCAACCTATCCTCGTAACGTAGCCTAGCAGCCATGTCTTGTCAAACTAATCAACAGTTAATCTTCCCACCTTTTACAAGCTACCCAAACACTTCAGAAGTATTGTAGCGAAATTTTTTCTTGTCCAAGCAACTCTATGCTCAAGTTTTTACAGATCTCTTCACTACGCAATGACTATTTGGCACTCTGTTGTCTATAATTGCTCAACCTGCGCAAGCCCAACTGCTCACACTGCCACTGAATCTATCTTCCTGCAATGGCTGGACCTTCCACTCATGCAGGTCCCAATCCAGTCTATACATTGTTTTGGCTAACGGCTTGCCACTCGTTTATGCCTTCGACCTGCAGCCTTGGCACTCCTATCGGCCCGAACAGCGCCTTTGTTCACAGCTTCCACCACACGTCTGGTCAGCCACCCACGGCCCCCTTGACTTTTTTTGCTTTTTTTGGGCCTCTTTTTTTTTCTTCTTCACTTTTTTTTTAATCCAAAAATCTCGACTCAATTAAAATAAGCCCATAAAAAAAACTTCTCTCGACCCCATTAAAAATATATATATATTCATATCACCCAACCAACCTAACTCCAACGATCCAATACAAACCCTAACTCGTAATTTCGAGATCGATTTAGAGTTTCCGCTCTGATACCATGTTAGACTTTCAGAACCCAGCACCCGGTATTCAGTTCCCAACAGTTAATACGCGAAACGAATAAACGGACAAATTCCTAACACAAAAATATAATGGAAGCAAAATTAAATACTCGATCTGAATCACACACACACATAAACAAATTTATGACCAATCACCAGTTCTTCATCAATAAATTAATCACGAAACTTACTTGGGCTCCCGTACCATGGATAATGGCCCAGCTGAGAAAATACAATACTAATCACCAGCCTCACTCCATTCTCTTGGACCCAACACACGCTCACTGAGAATCCTCTTTCAATCTTGTGCTAATGTTATATGTCTTAGCACCTCACATTAATCTCAATTTATAACTTTCCTAAGCTAAGATTGATGGCCAAAATTAGCTCGCTAAGTCAGCTAAAGATAACTAACATTACTTTAGTTAACTATCCTATTTTTAGCTTTCTCTACTTTAACTCAAGTACAAGTCATAAATTTAGCTTGATTTACGTGCACATCACATCAACATGTGTGCAACTCACTTGCACACTCTGCATGTCCAATCAAGCTCCTAATGAGGCAAGTCAAGGTCCTTCTAGTCAAGACACAAGACTAGAAATACCTTCCAAGCTACAAAGCTCAACAAGGAAGGGCATAGTAGCCCATTTAACCTCGTAGGCTATAATCATTTCAAAAGGGGGAATTATTATTTAATGTTACCTACGTAACATTAGAAAATAAAAGTTAAATTGGGGCAAATGGAGGGAAACTTGCAAGTCACTCAAATTTAAATTTATGATGGTAAAGCCCTAAAGAGAAACTATAAAACGAAAGGAGGGTCATTATGATCATCATGGTTTGTTATTCTTTTTTGTTTTGGGTTAAGGTTCTTGGAGGATTTTAAAACCCCTTTTTTTATTGGTTTCAGTGGTAAAAGATTCCACCCTAGCCAATCTTTCCAAAAAAAAAATTTGTTGCAGGACCGAATTATGGCTGGAGAATTATCTTTTGAGGCAACGAAGGACTAGAGACTGTCTTTTTGAGGCAGCGAAGGGCTGAACTCTACCTTTCTAAGGCAGCGAAAAGCTAGAGTTTGTCTTCTTGAAACAGCGAAGGGTTGATATTTACCCTTCTGAGGCAACGAAGGGTTGGCGTTTCTCTTCCTGAAACAATGAAGAGCAAATATTTACCTTGTTGAGGCAGTGAAGGGCTAGCATATATCTTCGTGAGGAAGTGGAGGTCTGGTATTCACCTTCCTGAGGTAGCGAAGAGCTGGTATATGTCTCCTGAGGCAATAGAGTGTTGAGATATTACTTTCTAGAGCAGCGAAAGGTCGAGAAGCCTTCTTCTACGGCAGTGAGTGGCCTAAGGCCTAAAAGGCCACGATTAGAACACAACAAGGGTTTGAAGGTAAATTCAAGGTGTTGGTTGCACTAGAGACTGAGGTAGCAAGGGTGAATAAGAGCAAGGCAACAATGAGGCTTGTTGATTTGATTTTATGGTAGCAAGGGGGACGACTACAATTTGTAAGCTTAAAGACCATGTTTTGATAACCCTATTGGGAGACAACTAATCTTTGTAAGTTTGTGATTTGTTTGTTGAATCAGCCCTACTTATAGTGGTTGCTTGCGAAATCAACTGTAGTTTGAATTCTTTATATGCTTCTTATGTATTTAATAAAGACCCTACCTATTTTATAGATTGATGAGTACTGCAACATTGTTTTGAAATACAACTCTTTCATGTATTTACTAAAAACCCTAACTCATAATTGCATCCCAAGGGTAATCTCTTCAAGAGGAATATTACATATTTCGGTGTTCTCTATTTTCAACATACATTATCTATTGCATGCATAAGCATAAGAGAGAAATTAACAAATCCAGAAATCTAAGGAAACAGTACCCTTGTAGAGTGGATTTCAGATTTTAAGCATAATTTTATCAAATTTGTTGTGACAAACTATTTAGTGGAATATCCACAGTAGTTTACGGACCATATTGGTATCAGAGCAAGTTTCTTTGGTTATATTGTAGGGATTTGCGGGGGATCTAGATCAGTTAAGCCGAAAGTCGTAAAAACCCCAACCATGGTTGACGAATCTATCAAGAACCCTCAAGATCCCGCAAAGAAGCAGTTTGCACAATTGGAAGCACAAGTCGCAAATATAAAATGTAATGTGAGCATCCTCATGACAACCTTGACCAATAGGTTTGGGCTATGCAGAGAAGATGGAGGTTCTAACGCAATGGTCGAATCAAAGGGGAAATCAGCAGATCAGGAAGAACCAGAGAGGGAGTCTAAGAAAGAACCTGAAAAGGATCAACCCAATCTGAGTGCTACGAACCATTCACAGTCCCCATTCAAAATGGAAGTGAAGGTTGGCATCAAGCCATATCAAGGTAAGACCAATGCTCTGAAGTTAAATCACAAGTTGCGGCAATTAAAAGCTTAGCTTAGTGTTCATCATAATAGAGGAAGAATAAAAGGTTTCATTTGCTCAATTGTGATTAGAGGACCATCCCCTGACATGGTGGAAAGGCCACACGAAGACCTTGAGATTGGCGGGAAATCATCCAGTTACTAAGTGGGATGATTTCAAAACCCACATAAAGTCACAATTTTACCCTATCATGTATGAGGAGGACCACTGGATACAATGGCATAACTTCAGGCAAAGACAGGGCAGAGTGTATAAGAGTACATCACAAAATTTAGATGATGGCCATAATGTTGTGTATCTCTGCAAAGAACCCAAATGTACTCCTCATGTATTTGGGGCATCTACACATCCATTTGCATAAGCAAGTGATGTTGTTCAAGAATAGATCGGTGGACGAGGCTTTTGTACAGGCACAATACCTCGAGAACGTATGCCAAAAGAATGGGCAATCAAGTGGGTCAAAGAAAAAAGAGCACCAAGAAGCTTCCACTGACGGGAAGAAGTGGAAAGGGGAAAAAGGACAAAAAGACAGTAGCCACAGCACATTAGTGTAAAGACCCCAACAACCACTATAGTTGAAAGTTGCATCCAGAGCTAATCTCAAAGAAGAAAAAGAAAGATACTAAGAACAAAAATCTCATGGCCACAGATTCGAGTAATCAGGAGGAAAGTAGCTTGGACGTGGATGAAAAGATTGTTTGTACATCAGTGCAAAAGGAGGTAAATTTGAGTACCCTTCAACAACAGGAAGGGAACGAAAAGACCAGACTCTTCCATATAAAGATACAGGTCAAGAAAACAATGATTGAAGCTCCATTCAATCCAAGATCATAGGCAAATCACATTGCAGCAGAGTTGGTCGATAAATTAGGATTGGAAGTTCTTGATCATCCAAGCCCATATCTATTGAGATGGGTAAATAAGAAAGCGGAAATAAAGATAAGCAAATAGTGCAAAATTAGATTCCTATCTGTGTTGATTTTATTGATGAAGTAGAATTAGATATAGTTCCCCTTAATGTGTGTGGAGTGGTGTTTGGATGTCCCTATATGTACATGCAGGATGCAATCTTCATGCAGAGAGCCAACCAATACCACCTCATAAAGGATGGAAAAGCCTTCACCAACAATGCGCGCAAGGGAAAGTACAAAATTTCACTGGCAAGTGCAACCCAAGCCAAGAAACTTATCATTTCTAGCGAGAAGTATGTTTTACTCTTTTTAAGAGAAAATCAGTCTATAGAGGACTAAGTAGGAGCAAAATCATCCCTAGAGGGGTGTACTAAGGAACAGAAACGACAACTAGAAGAGTTGCTACAAGGGTGTGTTCCTAGAGCCTAAAGGGCTACCTCCCAAGAGGGAAGTGGAGCACGAGATCTAGTTGTTATTGGATTCCCCATTAACAAACACTGGCCTGTACAGGCAATCCATTATAGAAGCAAGTGAGGTGAAGAAGCATTTGCAACAGCAATTCGAACAGGGTGTCATTCGACCAAGTACATCACCATGTGGGTCACCCATCATCATTGTGCCAAAGAAGGATGGGACTTGGCAGATGTGTATTGATTACAGGGCATAAAACAAAATTACACCCCAGCACAAGTACCTCCTGCCCAGAATAGATGATCCGCTAGATCAATTGCAACAAGCTAAATACTTCACCAAGCTGGACTTAAAGTCTAGATATCACCAAGTTCGAGTCCGAGAAGAACATACCCAGAAGATCGCCTTCAAAACCAAGCCAGGTTTGTAAGAAAGGTTAATCATGCTCTTTGGCCTATGTAATGCACCAGTTATGTTTATGAGGTTAATGAATGATATATTGCGCCCTTTCATAGAATCATTTGTTATTGTCTATTTGGATGATATACTGGTATACAATGCTACCTGGGAGGAGCACATCTCACATTTGATGCAAGTGCTAGAGACTTTAAAGAAGCACTAGCTCTTGGCAAATCTCAAGAAGTGTGAGTTTGCACAACAGTGTTTGGTGTCTAGGATATGTGATAGGTGGAGGAGAGTTGAAGATTAGGTCTTGCCAAGATGGAGACCATTGTGAAGTGGTTGATCCCTGCTTATATTTCTAAGGTTAGGAGTTTCATGGGGTAGCACAGTAACTGAGGAAATTCATTGCCCCATTTCAATAGTAGTAGCACCACTCCATGCCATAACAGCTAGTGGCAAGAGTTTCCAGTGCACAAAGGGTCAGCAAAAATCCTTGGAGGAGTTAAACAAGAAGATCAGTTAAGTACCAATTATAGCATCACTGAACTTATACCAACCCTTCAAGGTGGAGACAGATGTGAGTGGGTATGTTATGGTAGTGATCTTGATGCAAGGAGGAAGGCATGTATGCTACCATTTTAAAGTGTTTCATGGGGTGGTTCTCAACTACCCTACCTACAACAAAGAGCTATATGCCCTAGTGCAAGCTATGAAGAAGTGGAAACAGTATCTAATTGGAAAGGAGATAGTAATCCACACAAATCACCAAATACTATAGTATCTACAGGCTTATAGTAAGCTATAGTAGACCATGCATTACAAATGGATGGGGTTTCTATAGTAGTTTTATTTAGTGATAAAGTACAAGAAGGGAAAGCACAAACAAGTTGGCCAAATATGCTTTCCAGGCCACCCACATCAAAGATCATTGCTTTGGAAACTCTTATGCATATGGAGCCGTTCACCCATGATATGTATAGAGAGGCATATTTCGAGGATGAAGACTTCAAGGAGGTGTTTCAACAGTTACAGAGCCAAGGTCATGTGCCCAATGCCAACAGCACAGTTGACTACCATCTCCAGGATGGGTTACTCTACAAACAAGATAAGTTATGTGTTCCTAAGGTGAGAAACTATATCAAATTAGAGAGACTCACACATTCAAGGTTGCAGGACACTTTAGCGTAGGGTGTTGTTTTTCCATGGCACTAGAGAATCTAGGTTAGGGTCTTAAAATATCTGACACTACCAACTCAAATGCCACAACAAAATAGACATAGCAGTAAATCAACTAGTGCACAAATATACAACTTTTTACAATTTTTCAACAACCCAACTTTGTTATATTAACAAATTGTAATACAATTACCTAGGGCTCCCATACCAAGGATCATGGCCTTCATACAATCACTGATACAAGAATACAAACTAGGGTTTGGTGTCAATCCTTCCACAACGAATCTACCATAAACAAGACAACACTTGACCTACTTGTTGATGTGGCACCCCCCAACCCTTTCAGTTCATGTATCTTGAACACATATGTCGGTCCTTTTGCACTTGATCTGCAACTCTACCTCTATCAATGAACACGGCTCACCAATCTGCCCTCTAGTTGATCATTAGTTCTTCAATGAATCCAACTTATAGGGTCTTCTTGTGAGTTGTTCACAAATCTGTTTGTGAACAACTCCTTGACTGCCCACTATTGCTCCTCAACTCTTAGGGACCTTTACCCTCTATTGCTTTCTTATGCTGCTCTAATGAGGCAAACTTAGGGCATGGAGTGTTGCCCGCTATGATTGTCAAATGTCCTCCTCCAACAGTCAACTTAGGATTGATTCACTAGCCCACTTAGGTTGCCACTTCTTCCTTCAAGGGATCAACGACTAGGCCACTTCAATCCACCCTTCTTACAGTTGTCAACATCCTTCTTAGCAAATTGATCTAGGGTTTATTTGGCACCTACTGCAGTCCTCCCTTTCTACACTTAAGGAGCCAATACAACTGTCCAATCTTGGATTAACAACCACCTAGCAAAACAACATCAACATGGAAGAACAATCGCACACCTTGGACGTCAACTTTTCTATCCACGAAGTAACTAGGCCTGGGCACTTACTTTTGGAATTTCAACCCTCTGGTTAGGGCGCTCTAAGATAACTTCAGATCTACTCTTCTTGGCCAAGCAGTCCCTTCAAACCTATGGTTATCCTCCTCCTGTGCTCACTATCACTACGTTAATGTTGTGTGTGAATGCGGCCTAACAGAGACTCCTTTTAGGCCCTCTAGACCCTCCTAAATAGTGAGTCATCCACCTGCAACTCAACGGAGATTCTCAACCTACATAACGAAGAATTTCGCCAACAAATATACCCAAAATCTGCATCTTTTCAAACTCGGCTTGCTCCTACCAAACTCAGCCTCCAACCTATCACAACAAAGACCCAAAACGCTACTCTTCCTCAACTTTGGTTGGTGCTCCAATGGTCTGCGGCCATATCAAATATGCTCTTCCTCTTAGACGAGTTGTTCTTGCACTTGTGGTGTGTTGGATGCCAAAAAGAAGTCACATATTCTTTTATTTATATGATTCTCATGTGCAGCATCTATCCCCCTCTTGGGTTGTCCTTAAACAAGGCCAACTTGTCTTTTATTGCACAAGCCCACACTCACATAAATAAAAATTATTTTCTTCATTTTGGCACATGCTCTCTAGGTGTTCTTTGTGGCCCCTTGCTCCATTAAGGGTGCCCTACAATCTCAAAGGATCAAATCAACAAACTTATCTCTAGTTTCACACCCACAAGCTTGGGTTCAAAGCCCATCTTTGGGGTTCTTAGCCCACAAAGCCCTTTTGTAGTGACAATTCCTACACAACCCTAAACCCTAAGGTTTGGAGTACCTCCCAAGCTACCAATCTCAACACTCCCTCTTAGCGAGGGAGGTACTCCCACCACTAGGAAGTATCTCGTCACCGGTGACACTAGCCCATCCAGTGTCCATCATTGCAGCATACTTTGTAGAATGAACCACGCTATCTCGGTAGTGCCTCTGCCTCATCTCATTTGAACCTGAAGATCTCAACTAAGTCTACACGACCTCCACTAGCTCAACCTGCTACTAATCTCGTGTCCTACAAGGTCAGTCCCAGTTGGGGTCGAACACGGGCCATCATCACCACAACCTAGTCTTGCAAGCACTCATCTTCTTGGGTCAAACACAACATTTGCACATGCCTCGAATCTTGGATGTGCAACATCACTGCCTAAAGAAGAAACTAGCCCGCCAACACGATGTCCATAACATGAAGCAATCTTGATCATACCAATCTCGTCCATGCCAAAACAATCCTCAAGTTGTCCCAACGATCCATGGCAAGTCAAAGGAAGTCATTGATCACCAACCTGCCACACAATACACTGTTGTTCACCAAGTTCTCCACCAATCCACCAAAACTCCAAGCCTATCTCATTGCTAAGCCAGTCAAGACCACATCTCCATGTCTTCAGCTAAAACCTCTACTCCATGATCTAGAAAATCTTAGCTCCCTCTGAGTGGCTTCATTGTGCACACTCTGATTCACTGGCCCTTCAAAGTAACTTTGATACCATGTTCTTTTTCCACTACATTGGAGAATCTAGGTTAGGGTCTTAGAATCTCTGACACTACCAACTCAAATGCCACAACAAACTACTTTGCAAAACGAAATAAACACAATAGTAAATCAACTAGTGCACGAATATACAGCTTTTTACAATTTTTAAATAACCCAACTTCATTATATTAACAAACTGTAATACAATTGTTTAGGGCTCTCGTACCAAGGATCATGGCCCTCATACAATCACTGATACAAGAATACAAACTAGGGTTCAGCGTCAGTCCTTTGACAACAAATCTACCCTAAAAAAGACAACACTTGACTTACTCGCTGATGTGGCACCCCGCATCGCTTTCAGTCCAACTGTCTTGAATACATATGTCAATCCTTTTTCTCTTGATCTGCAGATATGCCTATATCAATGAATCCTGCTCCTTTAGGTCACTGGACATTGTTGAAGAATGTAACTAGTGTCATTCTTTATAATTGTAACTGTCAAACGAAAGAAATAAAAAAAATTATTGGAAAAGAAAATGACTTATTAAAGCATGGGTTTCATGCTTGGGTCATTTGTCTATAGGTCTAAGTAACCACTGTGTGCTCTAGGATTAGGTCAAAAGCCTCCATTGAAGGCTTCTAGGCTTGTAACTTGAGTCATTGTCATTGTCATTGTATTCTAGATCTTTCCTGGGATTTTAGTGTCAAGAAAGAAAAAGATTTATGTAACAAATATGTGTCTTGTCCCTTCTCGACCAAGTTGGCTCCCTCATTTGACTAGTTAGCCTCATGAAGTGATTTGTCACCCATGAAAAGTCTATAAATAAGAGAAGCACTCGATCCATTGTGGCTATTATAAAGAAGTAATTTGACCTGCAATGAAAGGTCAAGAAAAGGGATGCAAAAATGAGGAAAGGAAGAAGCGACTCCAACAAGGAAGAATGAGAAGCCTATCAAGCCTTAGAGGACCAAATTCTGTATCTTTTTGTCAAACAAACAAGGAATCTAAAGTTAATTGCAGGGGCTGAGGATTGAAGACGAACTTCAAGAAATTGCAGAAAAGAAGAATCAGGATTCTAATTGACTTCAAGAAGTTATGTTGAAAGTTGACTTGGTGGATGAATGTAGTCATTGTCTTGATCTAGAGTCTAGCACTGTCTCAACTTGATTTGATTCTACAGAAGGAAGAGTTTGACTGGACTTTCCCCTTCATAGGGGTTTTGCCTTGGTTGAGTGCCTATATTTGGTGTCCATTTGTCTTTGATGATCTTCATGTTTTTGGTAGTTGTTTGATGATAAAAGAACACAATAATAACATGCAGAAGAAAAATCTAATAAGAATGTCACAAGCAACTATCAAAGTTAAAGAGAAATGAATATGAATAAGCCCTAACTAAGTTGCCATAGATTTCTCAATAGACACAGCTCACCAATCTTCCCTCTTGTTGATCATTAGTCCTTCAATGAATCCAACTCATAGGGTCTTCTTGTGAGTCGTTCACAACATTGTTTGTGAACAACTCCTTGATTGCCCACTGCTGCTCCTCAACTCTTAGGGACTTCTTCCCTCTATTGCCTTCCTGTGTTGCTCCAATGAGGCAAACTTAAGGCGTGGACAGTTGCCAACTATGGCTGTCAAATGTCCTTCCCCAACCATCAACTTGGGGTTGACTCACTGGCCCACTTAGGTAGCCACTTCTTCAAGGGATCAACCACTAGGCCACTTCAATCCACCCTTCTTACAGTTGTCAACATCCTTCTTAACAAACTGATCTAGGGTTTAGTTGGCACCTACTATAGTCGGCCCTTTATGCACTTAAGGAGCCAATACAACTGTCCAACCTTTGACAAACAACCACCTAGCAAAACAACATCAACATGGAAGAACAATCACATACCTTGGACGTCAACATTTCTATCCATAAAGTAACTAGGCCTGGGCACCTACTTCTGGAATTTCAGCCCTCTAGTTAAGGCACTTTGAGACAACTTCATATCCCTCTTCCAGGCCAAACATTCCCATCAAGCCTACGGTTATCCTCCTCCTTTGCTCACCTATCCCTATGTTGATGTTGTGTGTGAATGTGGCCTCGAAGAGACTCCTTTTAGGCCCTCTCGACTCTCCTAAATAGTGAGTCATCCACCTACAACTCAACAATGATTCCTAGCCTACATAACAGAGAATTTCACCAACAAATATGCCCGAAATCTACCTCCTTTCAAGCTCATCTCCTACTCCTACCAAACTCGACCTCCAACCTGTCACAAGAAAGACCCAAAGCACTGCTCTTCCTCAACTTCAGTTGATGCTCCAATGGTTTGCAGCCAAATCAAATATGATCTTCCTCTTAGACAAGTTGTTCTTGCACTTGTGATGTGTTGGATGCCAGAATGAAGTCACACATTCTTTTATTTATATGATTATCATGTGCAACATCTAGCCCTCTCTTGGGTTGTCCTAAAACAAGGTTAACTTGTGTTTTGTTGCACAAGCCCACACTCACATAAATAAAAATTATTTTCTTCATTTTGGCACATGCTCCCTTGGTGTTCTTTGTGGCCCCTTGCTCCATTAAGGGTGCCCTACAATCTCCAAGGATTAAATCAACAAAATGATTTTTGGTTTCAAACACATAAGCTTGGGTGCAAATCCCACCTCCTGGGTTCTTAGCCCACCAAGCCTTTTTGTGGTGCCAATTCCTCCCCAACCTTGAACCCTATGGTTTTGAGTACCTCCCAAGCTACCTGCATTAGATGTATCTCTTGTTGAGCTGAAGAATTTCTCTAAGAAAAAGGAGGTTGGGTTTTCCCCCAAGTGGGTTTTCCCAAGGTAAATCTTGTGTTCTCTTTGTGCATTGTGATCTCTACTGTCTTTATGGTTTTATGGTTAAATTTCTAAAGTGTAATTGCTTAATGATAAACTGAAATTGTTAAAAGAAGATCTATATCATTTGAAGTAATTATCAGTATTTCAAAAATTAGTGCTTGCATCTTTTGCACTTGAAAACTCAACATGGTATCAGAGCTTTGGTGAAGAATAGGACATTGAGATCACTCTTGGAAAGCTTTGGTAAAGAGAAGAGCATTGAAGAAGACCTCATCTAGGATCTATTTGCTTGTCCATGACTATCGGTTCCTATATGAAGGCAAAAAAGTTAAAACAAATTGGATGGAGCTACAAACTTTAGGGCTTGGAAAATAAGGATCGATCTCCTCCTTGCAAAGAATGATCTTTTAGGTATTGTGAAAGGCAAGGTCACTGAACTAGAAAAGGATGAAGAAAAATTAAAGTTTGAGAAAGATGATATGATATTACAGCTACAAGTATCATTGTAGATTCCGTCAGAGATCATTTGATTCCATATATTGCAAATCTTGACTCTTTAAAGAAAATGTATGACGCCCTAATTGGATTATACACTATCAACAATATTGGTCAAGCAATGAATTTGAAGAATGGACTTCATGATGTTAGAATGACAAGGAATGATACTATAGCCTCATATTTCATGAGGATTTCTCAATTGAGAGATCAACTTCAAGCAATTGATGAAATCATTCTCGAAAAGGAACTAATGACTATAGCACTTAATGGTTTTACCTGAATCATGGGACTCATTCGCCATAGGAATATGTGCTAGAAAAGAAGCTCCAAAGTTTGATGAACTATGGACTGCATGTACTCAAGAAGAATCAAGGCTCGTGTCAAGAGGGAAGATTCAAAGATCCAAAGAAGGTGACTCTCAAGTATATGTAGCACGTTTCAGGAAGGGTGGAGGAAGAAAGAAGTTTGGTTTTCAAAGAAGAAATGAAGAAAGAAGACTTGCTCCTCAAGGAAAGAGAGATATGTCAAAGGTTCAATGCTATCAATCTCACAAATTTGGTCACTATAAGCCTGGAATTAGGTGAAAACATTCATCTAAGCAACATACTATATGTACCAGGTTTGAAAAAGAATTTGGTTTCTATTTTATGTTTGGAAGATAAGGGAGATTGAGTAGCATTTGTTGATGGCAAACTTCTTGTATGGTAAAAGGGCTCTAGTATAGATTTTGCTAGAGTAATTGAAATTCGTGAAGGAAGGTTGTATAGACTATTGAAACAACCTGCTCAAACATTTCTACATAATGATATTAATCCATGTGAGTTTTGGCATAGAAGATATGCTCACCTTCACTATAGAGCTTTGCCTGCTTTAAGACAAATGGTTTCAGGTGCTCCAGAATTGCAGATAGAGCATGAAGAAGTATGTAAAGGTAGTGCGCTTAGAAAGAGTGTCAAGAAGCCTTTTCCAAGCAACGAAAGTAGATCAAAGGAAATTTTGGTTCTAATTCATTATGATGCATGTGGTCCAATGCTAGTGAAATCTCTTAGAGGATCTTTGTACTATGTAACATTTATTGATGACTTCTCTCGCAGTACATGCATTTACTTTATGAATACAAAGGACGAAGTCTTTGACAAGTTTTAGGAATTCAAGGCTAAAGTGGAGAACTTGAAGGGCAAGAAGATCGAGATCCTATGATCTGATAAAGAAGGAGAATAAAATTCTAAAGAGCTCATTACCTTTTGCAAAGAAGTTGGGATTAAGAGGGAGTTGATAGTTCCTTATAATCCACAACAAAATGGAGTTATTGAAAGAAAGAACAGAACCATCGATGAGTTTGTCAAGGCAATGGTGCACGATCAAGACTTGCCTATGTTTCTGTGGAGAGAAGCATCTATGACAGTTGTCCACATTCAAAATAGAAGTCCTCATCAAATTCTGGAAAGCAAGACTCCTAAAGAAGCATTCACCCGACAGAAACCACAGGTTGGTCATTTGAGAATATTTGGTTGTCCTCTTTATATCCATGTACCTAAAGATAAGAGAAGGAAGCTAGAGCCTTCAGGAAAGAAAGGAATATTCATTGGATACAGTGAGTCATCAAAGGCCTATAGAATCTATATTCCACGTCAAAGACAAGTTGAAGTTAGCAAGGACATGACCTTTTATGAGAATGTAGCCTATTGGAAATCTAAAGAAGTATCCCTGGACTCTGATGATGATGAAGAATGTGAAGCTCCCATGGCCATCCAATATTGCAAAACATCCCATAGATCATCTAGAAGACCCAAAAGGACCTAGCAAACCAATGGATCTGATTGTTGTTCCTAAAAAAAAGAAGAGGCCAACTTGGCTTAGATCTACCTTTCAGGAAGCAGAAGGACATACAACACCACCTGGCGCCTTCAAGGAAAGCAAGGAGACCTAAGAGGTATTCTGGATATGTAGCCTTCATGACAAATCTTATTGATTATGAACCTTCCACCTTTCAAGAAGCAGCTAGCCAGCAAGTATGGAAGGATGCGATGTTGGAAAAATACCAATCGATTATCAAGAATGATGTATGGGAGATTGTGCCTAGACCTGAAGGGAAATTTGTGGT
The DNA here is from genome assembly GCA_000404065.3 of Pinus taeda. Classification (NCBI taxonomy): domain Eukaryota; kingdom Viridiplantae; phylum Streptophyta; class Pinopsida; order Pinales; family Pinaceae; genus Pinus; species Pinus taeda. The sequence continues at coordinate 89,229 of APFE030515019.1, forward strand.
GACTTTCAAATGGGTATACAAGATCAAGCATGCAATGGATGGTAGTATTGACAAATACAAGGCAAGATTTGTGACTAGAGGATTCTCCCAAAAAGAGGGAGAGGATTACGATGAAACTTTTGCTCCAGTTACCAGGTACACTACCATTAGATCTATTACTTCTATTGCTTCCTCTATGGGTTGGAGTTTACATCAAATGGATGTAAAGACAACTTTTCTTAATGGCAAGAATGAGGAAGAAGTATACATAGAGCAACCTCAAGGTTTTGAGCTCCATGGAAAAGCGTCTCATGTTTGCAAATTGAAGAAAGCCTTGTATGGACTTAAGCAAGCACCGAGAGCTCGGTATACACGAATTGGCAGTTATCTGAAAAGATTTGGTTTCTCCAAAAGTGATGTTGATCCAAACCTGTATTTCAAGGTCAAGAAGAATGAACATGTGATTCTATTATTGTATGTTGATGACCTATTTTTGACAAGTGTGGAGCATCTCATTATTCTAAGTAAGAAGGAGTTGGCCTCTGAATTTGATATGAAGGATCTAGGGTTGATGCACTACTATTTGGGACTAGAAGTATGGCAAAAGCCTGGCAAAATCTTTATTGGTCAAGGAAAATATATTATCAACATCTTGCAGAAGTTTGGAATGATGAAGTGTAAATCAATGGCAACTCCCATGGTGACAAATCTAAGAGTGTTGAGAGACTCTAAGTAGTTGAAGAATGTATCTAGTGTCAGTGTTCATAATTGTATTTGAGTCATGATGTAATGTAATTGTCAAAAGAAAGAAAAAGGAAATTTTATTACAAAAGAAAATTAACTTATTAAAGCATGGGTTTCATGCTTGGGTCAATGGTCATTAGGTCAAAGCACCCATTGAGTGCTCTAGGATTTTTATATTGAGTCAATGTTTAAATCAATGTATTCTAGACCCTTCTTGGGCTACTTTCAAGAAAGAAAAAATATTTTTATGTGTCTTGTCTACCCTCCACCAAGTCCGCTTCCTCACTTACCAAGTTGGCCTCAATCTCATCATGTTAGCCTCAAAATTATAGACTCCAACCACTATATATAGCAAAAGTACTCAGCCTATTTGGAAGGCATTTGATTCAAGAAGATCTAAAATCCGGCTATCAATCAAGGAATGCGAAGAGTAGAAAGAAGGTATTTTTGGCATCCACAAAAGAAGACTAATACAACGAAGAAGGAAAAGAATTTTTGGAAGATGAAATTTCTCTCTATTGCAACTACAGGGCCAAAGGTACAAACATACTTTTGAAGTGCAAGAACAAGTCGAGAATCTTGAAGGATTAGAGGAAAGAAGCTATCGTATGGAAGCTAACTTGGTGGAGGGAATTTTTGTATAGGTCTGTAGGGCCTTGGATTATCTCATCTTGATTTACTAGTGAAGAGTTGGACTGGGTTTTCCCCTACATAGAGGCTTTTCCCTGGTTGTGTGCTACATCTTGTGTCCCTTGTCGTGATCTTCATTGTTTTGGCATTCGTCTTGATGAAAGAAACATAATAAATTATAAGAAAACTAATAAGAAGAAAAAAAAGCAATCATAAGCAAATGTCAAAGTCTAAGAAAAATCTACCTAAAGAATCTAATCACCATGATGCCCTCAATTTCTCAACATGAGTCAGATTTGGTAGATCCATCCATGTACCGAAAGTTGATTGGCTCAATGATGTATTTGGTTAATACCAGGCCAGACATTTGCTTTGCAGTGAACACTTTGAGCCAGTTCTAGATGGAACCGAAACATGATCATTGAATTGCACAAAAGCATATATTGAGATATTTGCATGGTATGGTTGACTATGGTTTGAGATATGTCTCAAACGGTGACATACAGTTGCAGGGATATACCGATGCAGATTAGGCAGGGAGTGTTGAAGATAGAGAGAGTACCTCTAGAGGTTGCTTCAGTTTGCGCTTTGCTATGATTTCGTTGATGAGCAGGAAGCAGACATTTGTTGCACTCAGTGTTGCCGAGGCAAAATATATTGCAGCTAGCTTGGCAAGTTGTGAAGCAGTGTGGCTTTGGAAGTTACTCGCATGACTGTGTCATCACGTGCTCGAGCCGACCATGATATATTGTGATAATCAAAGTTGTGTAAAGCTAACAGAAAATCCAGTTTCCATGACGGGTCTGTTAGTTTTTATAGCAACAGATGTGTTCTAGCCTTGAAATTTTGAGGAGAGGCTAGAATACATGAGTTCTCCAAAACCCAGAAATCGTTTCTGGAAATTCCACCTAGAAATGACGTAATTAGATTATTAGTCAGTTTTTAAATATTTCCTAAGTCTAAACTTAGGGAATATGACTAATTAATCATTATTAATTAAGTTAAGATGTGAATGTTCTAGAAACTCACACGGATCGACTTCAAGTTAATTCTAGCCATCGATTAAGATCTAATCTTGGTAGTTGAAATCTCAACGGAGGATTATAAGAAGAAGTCGATGGGGCTTAGAGAAATCACTTGAGTAGTTCGATCTTGGCAAGATCAATTTCCAGAGTAGCAACAGTCAATTGTTAGAGGGAGCTAGAGATAGAAGCAGTGTGTGAGGGGCAGAGACAGTGAAGCTGGAGGAAAGATTTTCCAGATCCGGGGAGGCAGTAGCAAGTGAGTCGAATTATCCCAGAGAGGCAGCGTTGAGGGACTACACAGTGCTTCAGTCAGGCAGATCGATTTGGTGAGGAGAAAAATTCGTTCTCAGTTCCAGAGGCTGGGAAGGAGTCCCAGAGGCCCAGAGAGATGATTTTCTCAACTTCCAAAGGTAGAACAACTTCATCTAAGCCCAGTCTAGAGCAAATCGTCCAACCAACTACGCAGAGCAACGCAAAGGCTGACGCAATGCTCCAGGAGGTAGAGTTTTGATAGGGAAAGTCCAGCCATAGATTCCTATGGGAGAAGGGTAATTCCCTTCAGTATTTTACTCAGCTTTTCTTGTTGTTTGGATTTCCAATTGGGCATCCATAGATGTACTCAAATTTCACTAATGCATAATAAAATGTTAGTTTTTGTAGCAACGTATGTGTTCTAGCCTTGAAATTTTGTGGAGAGGCTAGAATACATGAGTTCTCCAAAACCTAGAAATCGTTTCTGGAAATTCCACCAAGAAATGACTTAATTAGATTATTAATCAATTTTTAAATATTTCCTAAGTCTAAACTTAGGGAATATGACTAATTAATCATTATTATTTAAGTTAAGGTGTAAATGTTCTAGAAACTCACACGGATCGACTTCAAGTTAATCCTAGCCATTGATTAAGATCTAATCTTGGTCGTTGAAGTCTTAACAAAGGATTATAAGAAGAAATAGATGGGGCTTCGAGAAATCACTTGAGCAGTTTGATTTCTTGGCAGATCGATTTCCAGAGTAGCAGCAATCAGTTGCCAGAGAGAGTTAGAGATAGAAGCAGTGTGTGAGGGGCAGAGACAGTGAGGCTGGAGTAAGTATTCCAGATCCAGTGAGTGCATTTGCAAGGAGGCAGAAAAGCCACATAGAAGCTGACGCAGGGGCTGTGCAGTAGCTTCTAGAGGCAATTTCGATTTGTTGAGAGGGATTGACGTCTTCAGTTCTAGAGGCCGAGAAGGAGTCCCAGAGTGCAGGAGAAGCATCTTTCCAGCCAGCAAAGGGCAGAATGATTTCATCAGAGACCAGTAAGAGGCTTGACGTCAAAAGTAGGCCGCGCAGATCAGTGCAGAGGCTAACGCAGAGGGTCAGAGGGTCAAGTTTCTGAAGGCAAGTTGTGCCAGGGTTTGCTTGTGGGGTGAGGAAATTCCTCACTAGATTTTTGCCAGTATTTTTCTCTATAAGATTGCCAAATTTTCGACATCCAGTTGTACTCAGAATTTCTCACTGCTACATAATAATAAAAACCTCAGCTGCTGCACCGGTTTTCCCACATCGCGTTTTTCTGGGGACTTTTGTCCAAAAATAATTGTGTTAATTTTATGTGTGTGCTAACATTTCTCAGCTTCCAACGTTTTATTTTTCCGCAGAATTTTATTTGTGAAGATTGCAGTGTGCTTATTTTGATATTTGTCGTAGCAGATAAATTGTTAAATTAATTAACAATTAGGAGAAATAATACCAGTTGCTGCAATAGGACTCCATCTTGGGATTTTCACAAGCTCAAAGCACATCGAGATCGAGTACCACTTCATTCGTGACATGGTGCAGAAGGGAGCAATAAAGCTCCCGTATGTCTCCATTTTGCAATTTTGAAAATTTGTAACCCCAGGACAGAAAGAGTGGAAATCGGAAACTGAAAAATTGTTGGGATACAATTGATTTCATTAATTGGATTGTATATATAACTAAGAATATTCTCAAATTATTAAATCTAGACCATCCATAATTTTTTATTTTTTAAAATGGAAATTATGGAAATTCTATTCTAAAATAGACCACGCCTATTCGCCTAACAAATCTATTTTTTAAAAATGGAAAATATGGAACTTCCATTCTGAAATAGACCACACCTATTGGCCTAACAAGTCAAATGTTTCGTATTGAGGCCCTTGAGTCTAGGATTTATGACAACAGCTTCCTTGGTTCATTTAGTTTCCTGGTTGTTTGGAAAGAGTTGACGTATTTCTTCTTATATTTAAAGCTATGTAACCAGAAACCTGACCAGCGTCTGTTTCTAATTCTCGTTTCCATATTGACACTACATTAGTTTATTAGTAATTAATTTTATATGCATGCTATACACGAATTGGGGGAGAGGAGATTCCTATTGCTTAACCTCCCAAAGCCCTCTGGCCCTATTTCTCGTTCCATTTCCGATTCCCATTTCTAGTAACATAGATTCGAAGTATTAATGTGGTAGAAAGAATTAGGCGGTGCCCATCTTCTTTATTCCTATCGTACATTTTACCTATTCGATCTTCTTAGAGAATTTTAGTGGTCAAGCTAGCAACATAGATTTATGCGATAACAAGATTTAGGTATGGCGCATCTTCTGCGTTACTCCTGTCACACATTTTGCTTATTCGATCTCAAGAGATTTAGTGGCCCATCATAAAATGTCAGTTAGATTGACGGAGCGTTAAGCCATTCCCCAGAGTTCTAAACTTTACGTTGTAGGCCAGGTTCAAACCCCGGCGAATTATTTAAAATAGATAACCTGAGACATGGCACCTGAGCTGAATGAAGTCTGCTTTGTGCCCCCTTGGAACATGTATTTTAAGCATTAAAAATAAATAAATAAAAAGATCAATGTAGAGGCAAGTTTTTTTTATTTGTTTTAGCTGTGTTGGGCGCGAATTCCTACTTGGGATTGTTAAATTTAGGGATAAAAACATAACAGAGTATTGAGATCAGAAACACACAGTTTCGGCTTAGAGCTCTGACCTTGTTCTCGGGGTTCGAATTTTGGTTCTCGTCATTAGTTTTGCTAACAAGGAGACGGCCCCGGAGCTGGGCGATTGTATCACCTGTTAGGACAAGTGAGCTTGCTATCATGGCCGATTTCAATGGAAACCGCCATTGTCCGCGTCCTCCTCCTCCTGCATTAGCATTTCGCCCGGTTGCTGGACGAGTTGCAGGCTTCCTGGAGCGCAGTCGCAGCCACCCTGGTGGAAAATTCCCACCGTATCCTCCAAAGGGCACTGCTGTGCCTCCTCCCATTCAAAATTTGCAAGAGAGTAATGAAGTTTTATGTAGCGCAAGCTTACCGTTTCCTAGCACAGGGGATCTCACAGTAAGTCAATGGTGTGCATTACCGTTTATAGTTTTTAATGAATTACGTGTATTTTTGTCAACTCGACAACTTTTTATGGTTAAGTTTAAATTTGGATAATTAGTGTATGTGTATATTTTAATTATATTGCTAAAACCGAGTAGGAAAGTTATGGGTCAATTTTTCTGGGCATCTTTAGGTTTAGTGAGGATTGCTAATAAGTCACTAACATATGATATTTGTTTAGATCTAGATATTTTTGGAAAAAACAATAAGTCACTAACATATGATATTTGTTTAGATCTAGATACTTTGGGAAAGTTATGGGTCAATTTTTCTAGGTGTCTTCGGTTTAGTGAGGCTTGCTAATAAGTCATTAACCTATGATATTTGTTTAGATCTAGATATTTTTGGAAAAAACAATAAGTCACTAACATATGATATTTGTTTAGATCTAGATATTTTTGGAAAAAACAATAATGATTAAAAAATAAAAATCGCTTTGAGAGACCTACTTCTGTCTTTTTTCCCTCTCATGAGCTGCGCGTAGCTCTGGCTTGACCTAGCCGCGCGCCCTCCTTCCCGAGCTGCCTCCTGCGGCCTCCCCGCCTGGCAGCCTCCTGCTGCTGGGCTCGCCCGCCTCTGCCCCACCCTCCCTGTGTTCTTCCCCGCAACAGCCCGATCGTCTTCTGTGCGATCTGCGCAGCTGCTCCTTGCCATGGCTCCCCCAGGGGGCCCGGACCCCTCGGCCCCTCCTCTGCCCCCACCCCCAGAAGTGACAGCATTCAAGGAAATGATTGCTTCGTGCTGCAAGAGAGTGCCTTCTGCAAATCATCAGAAGTTCGTCAAGAAGATGGACTCCATTCCCTCGGTAGCCCTTCCAGAAGAAGAAACCTGCAAAGCAGTGTTGAATCTAGCCGAAAGAGGCCTCGTAGGTCAGTTTACGGGCCTCTGGCCTTCGCCCAAGTCAGTGGAGGACTGGACACAAAGGAACTGGAAGCCGTTAATCAAAGAAGGTATAAAAAGCTGCTTCGTAGGCAAAGGCTTCTTCATCTTTGTATTTGAAAGTGCAGAGGACAGAAGCCTAATCTTCAGAAATGGACCTTATTTCATGGGCCCCCAAGGCCTATACTTGAATAAATGGTCGCTAGAATTCGACCCAACCCAGGATGTCCCATCAGCGGTGCCGGTGTGGGTATGACTCCCCCATCTCCCACTACACTGCTGGAACCAGAAATCGCTCCAGATCATCGGCAACGAATTAGGGAAATACATAGATCAGGCGGCAATAAAAGACCAGTACTCATGTGCACGTATTGTGTCGAAGTCGACCTGGAAGAGGGTTTGCCAGAAGCCATAAAACTTACAGTCGTAGGCTGGACGCATATCCAAGAGCTGGACTATGAACAACTGCCATTTAAATGCAGGCACTGTCATGGCTATGGGAACTTCGCCAGACACTGCAAGAAGAAGTCAGAAGAACAATCAGACAATCAGAACGGCGAGCAATGGACACAAGTACAAAAAACCACTAATCAGAAGAAAGGCAACGGGAAAGGCACCAAGAGAGAGACTCCAAGCAGCTCTAACCCCACTCAAGAAAAGATCTCAAGTGACAAAGAAAAGAATCAGAACAAGACAGTCACAACAACTCTGGAAAATGTGAACCAGATCGACCCTCCCATCAACAACACAGAAGATGTAGAAATGACACACAAGGAAGCCTCCCAAGGAAGCCCCTCCAACCCTTCATACGCAGAAGTAGCAAGGAAAAAACCCGCTAAAAGCTCTGATTCCTCAAATGAGGAAACCTTCGAGCAACCCACAAGAAAAGTAGGAAGGAAATCTCGCAGAGAAGCAAGGGAAGAGGAGGCAGAAAGGCTCAAAACTCAAGGGAGCCAGCCTACAATAGAGATGTCAATCGGGAGAAACCCCAGGAACAGCCCCCCAAAGGGGGGCTCCCACCCCACCCCTGGTAAATAATGCGACTCACCTCTTGGAACTGCAGAGGTCTGGGAAACCCCTCGAAAGCCGAAGCGGTCAAGGATCTCCTCAAAATAGAACCCTCAGACATTCTAATGCTCCAAGAGACTAAGATAGAGGGGAAAACCCTGCTAGACATTAGCAAGAAGAAATGGAAGAAAATCACTGGAATAGCAGTCAGCGCAAGAGGCTCATCTGGAGGGTTGGCAACTCTCTGGCCAGAAGACCTCTTCCAGCTGAACAAAAAACATGAAACCCAGCACTGGATCTACACGGAACTCACGCACTGCACAAGTAAGTTAACTATCTCCCTTTTCAATCTTTATGTACCCGTTCTATATTCAGAAAAAAGGGACTGTTGGAAATCTCTCAATGAATTCCTTGAGCAGCACTCCCCCAACAATATCATTCTTGCTGGGGACCTAAATATAGTTTTAAAACCAAAAGAAAAAAGGGGAGGCACTAATAACAGAGACCCCATGCTCCCCATGGTGGAGGACCTCATCCAGCAGTGGGATCTTCTTGATTTCACTCTGGTCAAAGGATCCTTCACTTGGTCCAACAACAGAGTGGGTGAGGACCATATCACTGCTCGGCTGGACCGTTTTTTAGTACAAGGCAATCTGATGATGCATAAGAAGATAATCATCACCAAAATCTTGCCCAGACTAACTTCAGACCATAAGCCCGTCCAGCTAATTCTGGAAGAAGAAGAAGACCTAGGCCCAATCTCCTTTCGATTCGGCTCTCTTTGGATAGAAAGGGAAGGATTTATAGATACAGTGAAAACTGCATGGGAAAAACCAGTCACAGGATCCTCCAGTTATGTATGGGAACAAAAGCTCAAAGCCACAAAGCAAGCCCTGAAGGACTGGATCAAGAAACCGGTCCCAAATCCAACTAGTGAAAGAAAAGAAAATGTTCAGTCCCTTGAGGCCATGCAAGCAGAAATGGAAAAAGGAGAAATAACCCCAATGCTCCTTGACAAAGAAGTCAAAAATCAATGCTAAAAATATTGATCTCTTCGGAGGGAGGAAGATTATTGGCGAACAAAGTCTCGAAGTCTGTGGCTGAAAGCTGGAGACCGGAACACCACTTTCTTCCACCGTCAATTTCGAGCAAGACTTGCCAGAAACCATATTTCTGAAATAAAAACCACAGAGGGGCAGATATGCAAAGGGTTCAGTCAAATAAAAGAAGTAGCAGTTGATCATTTCAGAAAATTCTACACCGCAGATAATCATATAAATGAAGAGGAAACTGCTGACCTCCTTTCCAATATCCCTCATCTGGTCAGCCCTGAAGATAACCCTGTTCTCATTAGCCCCATCACTGGAGAAGAAGTCAGCAAAGTCATCTGGTCTATGGACCCGGACAAGGCCCCTGGGCCTGACGGATTCACCATACACTTCTACAAGATCTGCTGGGACATTATCAAAATTGATCTTCTAAAAATGGTAAAAGGCTTCATGGGAAAAGCCAAGGTAGGGGGAGGAACCAACTCTACTTACCTCGCCCTCATCCCCAAAGAAACCAACCCTGAAACTTTCTCCAGATTTAGGCCAATATCACTTTGTAATGTCTCATACAAAATTCTGGCGAAGCTGCTAGCCAACAAGATCAAGCCACTACTCAACAGGCTGATATCTAACAATCAAGGCGGCTTTGTAGAAGGCAGACACATCTTAGACAATGTCATTCAGGTGCAGGAGATTATCCACTCAAGCAACCAGCGTAAAGAAAAAGGCATGCTGATTAAACTTGACATGGCCAATGCTTTCGACCGTGTCAACCGCCCCTTCCTCTATAAGGTCCTCCTCTCCTTTGGCTTTTCCCCTCATTTTGTCAACCTTATCACTGCCTGCACCAATAACCCCTGGATAGCTCCTCTCGTTAATGGAAGACCCTCCTCCTTTTTTCAAGCCCAGAGAGGCCTCAGGCAAGGATGCTCGCTCTCTCCCTTCCTTTACACCATGCTAGCAGACTCCCTTAGTAGAAAGCTAGCTGCAGAAAAAGCCTCAGGCTCCCTCCCTAGCCTCAAACCCTCTCTATCCTCCCCAGCCCTGAACCATGCTCTCTTCGCGGACAACTCCCTCCTTCTGGGTGGAGCCTCAGCCAGAATAGCCAAAGCCTTTGATTATGTTCTTAATTGCTATTGCAGGGTCTCGGGAGCTTCTATCAACAGGAATAAAAGCGAAATATACGGATGGAACATTGGTCAGCAGGACCTCACAAGCATCTCCAACCTGATAGGCTTCAAAGGACACGCTCAATGGGATAAGATCAATTACCTGGGCCTCCCCATCACAATCGGCGTCAACAAGAGGTCGTTGTGGACTGGAATCATAAGCAAAATAAAAACAAAAACTACAGGATGGGGAGGACACTGGCTCACTAAAGCAGGCAAACTCGTCCTGATCAAGTCTGTTTTGTCGGCGCTCCCTATCTACCAAGTTGCCTTCCTCCTCGCCCCCAAAAGCGTAACAGATCAAATTTCAAAAAATTTCAGAGAGTTCCTTTAGAAGGGTGGGAAAGGAAACCAAAACAAGTTTCATTTAGTAAAATGGGATGTGGTCAAGCGCCCATTCTCAGAAGGAGGCCTTCAGATACGTGATCCAGCACTAGCCAACCGGGCATTGGGAGGCAAGATCATTTGGAAGCTCTTCAAAGAGCCCAATCATCCCGTCAGTAAAATGCTGAAAACAAAATATGCGCACAACGTTCATCTCAGGAACATTCAGACAGCGCATCCAAATCAAAGCTCCCAGGCATGGAAAATTTGCAGCAAAACAACGAGTTTCTTCATGCGCAGCGTGTACAGGATCCCCGAAAGCGGTAGATGCACAAATCTGTGGCAAGACAGAATCATGAATTGCGAACCCCTTGCGGAAAATGAAGAAATAATAGAGTTAAAACACTGGCTGGAACGCGCAGGTATAAAAAGCATCTATGACCTGTCAAACTGGGACTGCCACGATAACTGGGAAAGCTGGGATTTCTTTGGAGTTCCAGAATGATTACAACAGCAGAAAAGTGTCCTAGAAGCATTGTTAGAGGACGTAGCTCCAGTGAATAGAAAGATGAAGGATAGCTGGGGATGGGAGCGCTCAGGAATTTACACAACAGCCGCAACCTATAACTCCCTTCTACCCAACAGGAACAACAACAAATCGCCTGATTTTTGGAAGAAAGTATGGGAACCATTAGCGCTCCCCAAAGTAAACTTTTTCTTCTGGACGCTGGTCCACAACAAGCTGCTAACTGGAGACAATTTGATGAAGAAAAGCATAGCAGGGCCGCATAGATGCGACCTGTGTAGAAGGAGCTCAGAAACAGCCAGACATCTCTTTATGGATTGCAAATTTGCCAAAGAAGTTTGGGGTCTTATTCTTCAAGAGTTGCATATCCTAGCCCCCACCTATAATTCAGTTGCTGATCTTTTCGATTCTTGGAACCAAAGCTACCCCAATAAAATCCCCAGCAAATCCATCTGGAGAAAAGTCTGGAATGCTATCCCCAAGTTTGTTTGCTGGCAGATTTGGTTGACCCGGAATGACTTGATATTCAATGATAAGCTGCAAACTCCGTTGATGGCAGCGGCAAAGGCCAAATCCCTTCTTCTTGAAGCAGTCCAACAGAAACATTCTCCAGAAGATTCCTTGCTCCTCCCTGAAGAAGAGAGGTGGTTGGGCCCCCTATCCTCTCAACCTCGGAAGCAGTTAACAGCTCCTCACACTACAAACCCGGAATGGCGTAAAAGGGACTCTGAATCCAACTTCTATGAATGGTGGCGGCAACAAAAAATAACCACGATTTTCTTTGATGGAGCCTCCTAAGGCAACCCTGGGACAGCGGGAGCTGGAGGGGTCATCTATGCCCCGGACGGTACAAAAAGGGACAATTTTTGCTGTGGCATCGGGCAAAAAACCAACAATCAGGCAGAGATCCAAGGACTCCTCATAGCCTGTCAAATAGCTAGAGACAGAGGCGACAAAGATTTCCAAGCATTTGGAGACTCAGAGATCCTAATAAAGAATTTAAACACGGGCAAACTGTTTAACAACGCAGGCCTAAATAAATCTCTAAGTAGACTAAAGTGTATCCTGCTTGACTTTGACTCCTACAAATTCCTTCATATTCTCAGAAGCCTGAATAGCGAAGCTGACTTGATGGCAAACAAAGGCTGCATGTTAGGAAAAGGACAACTCCTCATAAATGGCGAAAGCTCTCATCATCCCTGTAACCCTTGAGGTTCCTGAACATAGAATCAACAAAAGAAACAGAAATGGATGTAATGTAAAGACGGTCGCTACGGCGTGAGCCCAATCTTCTTCTCATACTAATAAAACATAACCGTTTTAGTGAAAAAAAATAAAAATAAAAATCGCTTTAAATCAATATATATATATTATATATATATATAGTAATGAGTTAGTATTTAATCTTTTACTATTTAATATAAAGTTGATAAATGACATATAAAAATTATTCTAGATCCAATAGACATGAAATATTTAAAACAAAAATATATTAATAATGTAAAAATATTTTAGTGTGAATTATAAATAAAATATTTTAATGCTCATATTAAATCTTATGAATATATGTTTTTTATCTAAAACAAAAATATATTAGGGATAGATTTGACAAAAGAAGGTTCAGGGAGAGCGATGGAGACAAAGCGAGTGTTGCAAGGTTTGAAGGTGGGTCTTGTTCATCATCATTGCGGTAAGGGATAGCTTTTGTGCCTAGTTTTTTACTGCAGGCGGTCATGTTTTTACACTAACTTGGAAGACCTCGGTGGGGTGCATCATTGTTTTCACATGCTCCTGTGGAAGCGATCGTCGATTTTCATTTGAGCGAACAACAAACCTCATTGTTTATTCAACCTCGCTTTTCAAAACAGGCTTCAAGCTAGTTTAAGCGATTAAATCGATGGGCAAAGCCTTGCAGTGGTCATGGGAAACAAGCCTGGAGTTTACGGGCCTGTGGGTCAGTCTTGACAGTTTTTTAAAAGAACCCTTTTGTCTCTTTTCAAAACTGTTGTCGTTGAAGGGTTTCCTTGTAGTTTTCAAAGGTGGGGGAATGGCCTAAGGCCCGAAGGTTTCGGGTCCTCCCTGCAGTTATGAAGACAACGCTGGGGGTTATGTCGTTGTAGGTCACTTTACGGAAAACGGACTTAATTTTCTCTGTGGCTTCCCGAGAGTACCTTACACTAGTCAACAGTGGTCCTCTTTCCTCGGTTTTCTTGGAACGGTGCTTCGAAAACCCTGGCAGCTGGCATTCGGATGGACAAGAAGCTAATAGACTACTCAACTGACTCCCTGACCGCTAAAGACATCTGGATCAACTTCTCTCGTCCGGTTCTTACTATGACTAAGCCAGTGGTAGCCAGTTTACCGGTCATGAGGGTGGAAGAGGTTACTATGCGAATGGAAGACATGGAGGTTACTAATCATGACCTAGACTTGCAACCGTTATCGGCAATGATGGAGGGTATCTTTAACCCAGGAGAAGGCTCGGAGCCTCCCTTTCTTTCTATCCCTTCTCCTTTAGAACTGCATACTTGGTCTCAGGAATTTTCGGTGGGTACAAATCCTCAAGGTGGTGCGAGCTCCTCTGGGGAAGGGGTAAGTGGTTTACGACCTCCTACTGAAGGATTAACGCCAAAGTAGTTGGGCCTTCTTGGGTGTGCCCCTTTCTATCCAGCATTCCAACCAGTTGGAACTACCCCTCCCTCAGGCTGCTTCAATGGCATAGCTGGGCTAGAGCAAGGAACAAAGGACATCTGATCTTCGGATTCAGAAGACATTGGCCAAGAAGAGGATGACCAGGCTGCCAAATCGTCGCAGAAGCGAACTAAAAAATCTAGAAATTCAAAAATAAGAGAAAGGGATAGACGATTGGTATTCGGCAAAGGCATCACTATGGCTCAAGCGGCTCTAACTGAGAGCACAATGCTTGTGGGAAGGGTCCAGGGCTGGAATTATACCCCTATGCGACTACGGAAATGGACCGCAGAGATTTGGGGTGATCTTTTGCTGCAGCTTCCTAGTATCCTTTCACTGTCTCGTGGTTGGTTTACTTTGATCTTTTCCCACCCGGATCAGGTCGATTGGGTCCTTACCCAGTATTGGCACATTAAGATGACCCATGTGCTGCTAAAAAGATGGTCGTCGATGTTTGACCCGGAAAAGGAAAATCATGGAGCTATTCCTATATAGGTTCGTCTGCCTGCTCTCCCACTTTAGTTTTGGGCGGAGGAGATCTTCAAGGTGATCGGGGATGATTTAGGAGTCTATTTGGATCATGATAGAACCTATCAAGACACAAGATGTTTGGTGTTGGCTCGAATTCTAGTGCATCTAGATACCAGAGAAGGCTTGGTGGAGAGCTACCTACTCCAGGTGGGTGACATTACTCTTCAAAAAATCCTAAACTATGAAGGCATCCCCTTTCGATGTCGAAAATGTCATGAAGTGGGGCATCTTTACAAAAATTGTCCTAGAGTGTTTAGCTGAACCAGATCCCGGTCAAACCGTTGGTCTCATCTTCTACTCAAACAATGGAATCAGAGCTCCCTCCATCTATGGACAATCAAGAGTCTACATTGCCTCCTCATCAAGAGCCACAACAGCCTACCTCCCATCAGACCACCAAGGTCACAGAGCCCTCTCTAGTCAGCTCTCGATCCAGGGACTTGGCCTTTGCGGGTACTCCTCCTTCCTCTTTCCCTCATTTATCTCATGATGTCTTAGGTACTGTTAAATTTACTTCATCTATGTTTTTTCTGGGTCACTATCGGAGGCTAGTAAGTTGTGCTCACTGGGCTATTTGGTTCCCTCATCCCCTCCTTCCCTACCAGCCGCCATCCCCCATACCTCTGTTGATCAGACCATCCGCTCTCAAGGAGGCAGCCTGCAATCAAGTGGGTCGCATCATTACTTCCTCCTCTCTCTCCTCAACGTGCCATCATCGGCTTTAGGTCTGGACACCGATCCCCCCTCCTATTCCCCATAAACCTACTCGCAGTCGACAATATAAAATCTCAAAAGCCATCAAAAGGGCAAGTGCTAAAGTGGCTTCTGGGGTCCAATCCCCAATTGACTGGGTTCTTAGAGAAAAGGGAAACCCTCTTATCCCCCCCCCCACCCATGATTTGTCTCTCCTTTAATTGCAGGGGTCTAGCCAACCTAGACAAAAAACTGGCTTTTAAGAGACTTTGTCTTTCTGAAGGAGTAGATGCAATTTTTTCACAAGAAATGTTGGGTGGAGGAATTCAGGTCAATAGGCTCTTATCAAGTTTTCTCCCAGATTGGGATTTTCACTTTTGGACGTTAAGGGTCGCTTTGGCAGCTGTTCCTTGGTGTTTAATAAACAATCCACTAAAATCCTCAATGTATGGGGGGGAGAAGGCTTTCTTGGGGCTAATATAGTCTCAGTGGAGCTCAACAGGCCTCTCAGGCTTATCAATATTTATGGACCTCGTCAGAACATAGAAGCATATTGGAACATGCTTATGGGGATTGAGTTTATGAATCAAGAGAATATAATCATAGGCGGAGACCTAAATTTATCCCTTGGGTTAGCTGAATCTTGGGGTTCCTGGGGTCAAAGCAATCATCTCACGACTTTTTTTGAAAATATACCAGATTCCCACGATTTACTGAATATTGACCTTGCAAAGATCAAACCGACTTGGTGGAACCAAAGATCGGGGGCAGAGGCTCGAGCTAGAAGGCTGGACCATTTTTTTTATCAAGGCCCCTCTTCTGGCAAGTTTGAACCTGTTTCGTCAATGGGTGGGCTCAGGAGGGATCTTCGATCACTCTCCCATCTTTTTGGAGTTCAAGGATAATAACTTTAAACCACCTTTGCCTTTCAAATTCAACTCTTCATGGCTTTTGGAAGCAAGATTTCGGAAATTGGTAGCAGATTCCTAGATTCACTACTCTCACGATGAGCTCTCCTCTCCAGGGGAGGTTTTTGCGAAAAAACTTAGCAACTTTAAAAGCCAAAACAATAATCTGGGCAAAGGAGAAACAAAGGAAAGATGAGGAAGACCTTGTAAGGATTGAATTGGCCCTCAAAGCATTCGAAGACTCGGCTCCCAGTGGAACGTCTTCGGCCGCCTTAAGGGCTCAGTTGGTTCAACTTGAAACTGAAAGAATCAAACTTCTTCGATCACAATAAGAAAATTGGAGGTTAAAGAGCAGAGCACTTTGGCTTCAAGCTAGAGATGAAAATTCAAAAAAAATTCAGCAATATGCAAGGGGCTAGAAATCTATTAACATAATCTGGGAACTACAAGACCATGAGGGTAGAAAAGCAAGCTCTTTTGAGCAGTTGGCTGACATGGGAGTTAGACACTTCTCTGATATCTACAAAGCTCCCATAGGAATAACTCTCCCAAGCATCATCTGTACAGCTGAAGCATTGTGTAGGTTTGTCAATCCGGATGAGGTGGAAAATTTAAATTCCCGGGTTAGTAGAGGAGAATTAGAAGCGGTGCTGAAGTGCTTTAAAAAGGACAAGAGCCCGGGCCAGGATGGTTGGTCAACTGAATTCTGCAATGCCTTCTTTGAGCTAATTGGAGACGATCTCCTTTAGACCATAGAGGAATGTAGAAGAACTGGCAGAATGTTAGAGGTTTTCAACTCGACCTTCCTCGCTCTTATTCCTAAAACAGACAACCCTTCCTCTTTTGATGATTACCGGCCTATATCCCTCTGCAATAGTATCTACAAAATCATCTCAAAAATAATTTCCCTCCGTATCAAACCTATCCTCTCTCGAATGATCTCCAAGGAACAGTTTGCTTTCCTCAGCCAGCGCCAGATCCATGACGCTATTGGGATAGCCCAGGAAGCCCTCCATTCGATCAAAAAGCTCCATAAAAAATCTATTATTCTTAAAATCGATCTGTATAAAGCCTTTGATCATGCCTGATGGTCTTACCTCCGTATTACCCTCACCCACATCGGCTTTCCCTATGCCTTCATCTCCTCGATCATGGGTTGTCTCACTTTAGTCTCTTACAGTATCCTCATCAACATTGTTGCCTCGGGGTTCTTTCATGTGGAACGTGGACTTAGACAAGGTTGCCCTCTTTCTTCATTGCTCTTCCTTCTCATTATGGAAGCTTTTAGCATGCTAATTAAAAAAGGAAGAGAGGATGGCTCTCTGGCTGGTGTCTAGATCTCTGATATGTCAACTCTAACCCACCTTTTATTTGTAGATGATGTTCTGATTTTTTTAAATGGATCCTTTAATGACTCACATGCGTTCAAGTTCATACTATCCCTCTTTTGCAAAGCTATAGATACGGAGCCAAATTTTGAGAAATCTACAATTATCATTGTAACTTGTCAGCCACATGAAACAAGATTTGCTCGCCAACAATTTGACTATGTGCGGTAAGATCTGGACTCTGGACTAAAATATTTGGGATTCAAATTGAAACCAAATGGTTATTGAAATAACGAACTGGGCATGGCTCATTGCAAAGATTGAAAGCAGAATCAACATCTGCCAACAACGTTGGCTTTCTAGAGCTAGTAGGCTCACTCTGCTCAAATCGGTTTTGGAAGAAATCTCGGTTTATTGGATGTCATCGACCTAGATACCCAAAGGCATCCTAAAAAGAATCCAATAAATTTGTTGTCATTTTCTCTTCAGAGGTCAAAGCACTGGGAGAACATTTGCTTGGGTTGGCTGGGATCGAATTGGTCAACCTTAAAAACTGGGAGGCTCGGGCATAAAAACCTTCAGTTATTCGCAGAGGCACTTGCTGCAAAATTGGGCTGGCATCTCATAAACTGTAGAAGCCTTTGGCAGGAGGTAACCTACTACAAATACATCCATGCATTCTCAGCCTTGGACTGGATCTGCAACCCCTAAAATTTTACTACTGGAGCCTCTATAATTTGGAAAGCAATAACTTAGTCCCTCCCCCTCATTAAGAGAGGACTGGCTTGGAAAATTGGTAAAAGGGACCAAGTGAGAATTGGTCTGGATGCCTGGAGTGGCTGCGGAAATGCTCACATCCTCCCAGGACCACTCTGTAATCACTTCCGAACGCTGGTATCACCCATTTAGCACAAATGGCAAATGTTAATCAGGACCGATGGCAGCAACGGAGCTGGATGGATCACATAATGCTTAATATCCCAACCTGTTGGGAAGAGGATTGGAAGCGATTTATTGGGTCACTTGAGGAGGCCAATGTGCAGATCAACGATAATCAAGATGTCCTTATTTGGGCTCTTAACCCCCATGTCAAATACTCCCCTAAAGCAGGTTATGCGTCCTCTATGGCAACAAGGCAAATTGGAGACATCTCTTGGTGGTGGCGCCACCTTTGGAAATTCAAAACCCCTCCTAAAACCAGGCTATTTATGTGGTGCATCCTTATGGACAAAGCTCCTACAGAGTTTAAGCTAATGCGCAGAGTAATCAATGACCCCTCCAGATGTTGCCTGTGTAAGCAGCAAGAGGAAGATACAAACCATTTATTTCTTACCTGCTCGGTGTCGAATTTCTTTTCGTCAAGAATCATGACCTCCCTAAATTTACAGTTTGTCTAGGCGGGGCAAAACTTAGAGGAGGCTTGGCTTAGATGGTGGACATAAGCACAATCTCAAAAAGTTAGGAATCTGCCATTGCTTATTTGTTGGGGTATATGGTTAAACAGGAACAAATCTATTGTCATGGATGCCAAGATAAATTGGGAAACCTCCTGTACTTCATTGATGGCTATTTTTAATTTGATCCCGGAGGACCCTGTTAGCAAACCCCCTTGGGTCATTACCCCAGAATCTATTGACATTAATACCCCCTGGGGTTATTTTAATGGCTCGTCTCAGACCGAAGGCTGCGGGGGGCGGTATTGCAAATTGACAATGTTGTGTCCTACAGAATTCAAGTTGGCCTAGGGAAGGGTCCCAACAATTACGCTGAATTGAACAGTCTTAAATATCTTCTACTATTTGCAAGAGAACTAAATTGCCAAAAGATTCATATTTTTGGGGACTCACAACTCACTATAAATTGGATAAACGATGTATATCATTCACTTACACACACTCAGAGATATTTTGGCTGATATCATCACTCTAAAGTCTCAATTTGATTCTTTTGCATGCTTACACATATAAAGGGAAAAGAATGAGATCGTTGATCGTCTTTCCAAAGAGGCAACGCAGCTGAACAGAGGACAATGGCAGATTAAGGAATTCAGAGGAGGCACCTTCTATATTTTTTACCATCGACCATTCATGGAGATAAACGGGCACATCACTGAATGATCTCTTGATCATTCCTCTTTTTCCTTTTTGGTTCTATGTATATAAACTTTCTACTATTCACAACTGTTTATTTTGGGACCGAACTCAATTTTATCCTATTTATGATGTTGTCTAGACTTCTCTGAAGTTTATTATCAGCTACATCATGAAGGTTTTTTGTAAATCTTATATATACGACTTGATCTGCACCTCAGAGATTGCATCTCATACATGCAGCATTATACAACATGTAATTTTCTTATTATATTAATGAAAATTACGCTTTTTTTCCATGGAAATTATATATATATATATATATATATATATTATATATATATATATATATTTATATATATATATATATATATTATATATTTTAGTGTGAGCAGTAAATAAAATATTTCAATGTTCATATTAAATCCTATGAATATATATTTCTATCTAAAAATATAAAATATATATAATAACATAGAAATATTTTAGTGTGAGGCATAAATAAAATATTTCAATGTTCATATTAAAACTTGTGAATATATGTTTTCTAATTCTGAGGATAAGTATTAAACTTTTAATATAAAAGATGTGAATTGTAAATAAAATATGTCATTGTCAATCATGTATATATTATATAAACAAGTGGAGATAATATTTTTATATATAGATAAAACATGTGTTTTTCAAAACGAGGATAAATTTATTTTAACTTTGTATTTGTCAAATATCTAGAAATCAAAATAACAAACATTTCTTCAAATTTTACACAAGAAAAATGTTAATGTTTGTTTGTTTGTTTTTTTTGTTTTTGTTTTTTGTTTTGTTTTGTTTGTTTTTTTTTGTTTTTTGTTTTGTTTGTTTGTTTGTGTCTTCTTCTTTTTTTCTTTTTTATTTTCTTTTTATTTTTTTCTTTTTTCTTCTTTTCTTCTTCTTCTTTCTTCTTTTTTCTTTTTTTTTCTTTTTTTTTTTTTTTTTTTTTTTTTTTTTTAAGCGCGGGGAAGGGATAAAGTACATATTAACCTTATACAGTCACATCGTATCCACGTCATAGCCGTCAAATCATACAGAATAAGCCAGAAACCGCCGAATAGCGCCAGCATTTGCTGCGCAGCAGGAATCGATTGTGGCCGGGGTGCGTGTAAACGACTTCCCCAACCACTATGCCATGCACCTCAAGTGCACACAAGAAAAATGTTTACACCTATAAAAACTTGATCTTTCTCGACCCTTAACAAATTTAGAATTAAAATAAATCTATATTAATTATATAACACAAAAATTTAATCTCCCTATACCATTTATTTGGTATATTTAAAAACAAATATAATGTTAATATCATAACTCCATATAACTATTTATTTAAAACAAAAGATATAATATAATGTTAATATCATACCTCAATAAGCTTGGAATGCGTCTTTTCAACGAAGTTGCATCCATTTGTTTTGGAGATATTATAAGCAAAAAGCAAGAGGTTGTAAAACGAATAGATTATTATGGGAGAAAATATATTATTTTATGTATGATATTAAAATTAGATATTATTGAAAACTAAATAAATTTATTTAAAATAATTTTAATAAATATAATAATTATTTTAAGTAATTTTGTTTTTTTTGATTTTGGATTAAGATTTAAAATTATTTGTACTATTTAAGAGTTTGTTTTTCTTGAATGTAAGGTAATAGAATAATGGTCTAAGACCTAAAGTCATGTGGTGAGAATGGAACTCTACTTCTTTGCAAACCATTAGCTAATCAATGTTTTCCTTTAATAACGTTGCTAAGTTAGTCTATCATTGTTGTTCAATAACTAAGTTATGATAGGTTTTGTAATATTCCAAAAAGTCATTATGAAAAAGTAGGTGTTTTTAAAGTTTATTATTATGTATTTATTAGAAGTTTATTAATGAACAATAAAAATCTAACATTTCAATCTTCATTCTACATATCAAATGTGTTTATGTTATATATATATTTTTTTAACCATGAGAATTTATAACTCATTGCAATGATCGAGACAAGGCCTGGGATCAAACCTATTATTCGACAACCTACAAACTAGATATACCAATAACTTGTGACTTAGCAAGGGCTAAGGTCTCTTAAGGCACGTTGAGGTGGACCTCTATCTCAAGGTGTGCCTACCTTTCTAACCTTATCACAACAGGCCAATAGGTTACTTGTGGGAATTGAACCAAGTAGGCAAGAGAACAAAATATTTGCCCAACCATCGGGGTTGTGAAACCTAGACATGTGTTTATATTGTGTTCTTTTCTATGTGGCTCATAGACCTTGGAGATTAGTGACTGTCACATCCACGAAATATTTGTACCAGGTAGATCCACCCAAAGGGATCACTTCCTGCTAGCTCAACCATGGGGCCTGACCCCGAGAGTGTTCAAAGAATTGAACCCGTGACCTCTCAAAAAGAAAGGTGCTTTAACGAAAGGGACTCCACCAATTGAGTTAACATCTGGCACTTGTGTTTATATTATATTAATATAGTATTTGTATTAATTTGATCGGTTAGTCTAAGTGGTCGAGAGTCATGAACTATTAATCATCAAGGGGATCAAAATTATGATAGAAAAATAAATAAATCAAAGTACTCAAAATCTCATGAAACTAGCACCAGATCTCGTCGTTCGGATTTCAACAACGTTTGAATTGCCTTAATCCGACACCATATGAGGAAGTTATCACGTTTTGAAGTTTTTGGCAAATAGTGAAAAAATCAACCTGCAAGGTTGACTGGACATTATACAAATGCCATGTGGCAATCTGTACGTTGACATAATGTTGATGTCAGCAGGGTGACTGTGCATAAATAATCCAATCATAACTTGACATGTGTCTCTATCGTACAAAGGCATTTGACACGATTTGATTTGTTGGTGGTGATTTCTGTTGGACTAATTACAGACCACCAAGTGGCCCAATCAACAACTGACACGTGGCCCTATAGAAATGCAGCATGTGCCTATGGTTCATTAGTTAAAATTTGTTTATTGTATCAACCAACCTCCCTAGGGTTCGACCTTGTAACCTCTGGCAACACAAATCGGCGCTCCACCACTACGCCAACCACTGGTCTTGTTAGAGTTATGCGGAAAAATTTTATTTAACATTGTTTGGCCTAGCATTTTGGGGGGTGGGGAGGGGGAGCACCGGTGGGCTCGCCCAATCGACCCAACCCCAAGTTATATGACATATCGCATGCCCAAGAGCCTAAGAAGGAGAGGCGGGGCACAACGCCCTAGTCCCAAGTTCCATTGGTTACCACATAACGGAAGGTGCAGAGAGGGGCGACTGCGTGGCACCCTACCCACACCCAATCTGATCCAAGTAGATATTGGTGGCCACTTGTCTATTCCACTGAGACCTCCAGTCAGTTTCATTTGTTTCCTTGTTTATTGCAGCATTTACTATTTTTAGCATTTTTTCGGGTCTTGAACTTTGGAGCAATTTTGACCCCCTAAATGGCATTTTTTTTAGGTCCCCAACAGACCTGTGGCCTTATGCAAGGTCTGCCGCAAATCCTGTAGTAATCAGAGAGATATTTCCAATAAGGTATGTATGCGCCAAATAGAGATAATATCACCAAGTTACGACCTTGAGAAGTTGGTTGCCCAACAAACCCCAACGGGGCCCACAAACTCTTTGTGTTTCGTCTCCTGGGGTTAAGGTTTTTGTTGTTTAAGGTTTTCCCTTGCTGTTCAATATAAATAAGCCCTTGAGTCTCATTGTAACATAGTTAAGAGGCATGTAGCCACCACATATCTTATCAGAGATAAGCTGCCATCACACGAGCTAGTTTCTTTCCATTATGTTTGTAAGCATATTTCAGCATTTGATATTAATGAAATGAAGTGTTATTTTGTTGCATCTTTTTATTTATGGTTATATGTGTAATTTGTTGCATTCCTATTTAGGTTCGGATGAGTGGTATCGGAGCAGTCTGCTCTTTCTATGTTTTTCTTTGCATGTCCCCAACGAGGTCGGGATATAAGGAGTTAGGACTCGAACTGGTCGAACCTTTGCAAGACTAGCCTCGCAAATCCCAATGACCTCCCATGGCGGAAGAGAAGAAACACGAGGGTGCAGGAGATCCTTTCAAAATCTTGTTCGAAGAAGCTCTCGAGTGACAAAGGAACGCGATGATGGACAACTTTTCCCAAATCCTTTAGCGTCTACCCAAATGCGACGCATCTCCTTCCAACATCCATTCTGGAAGTGCCACACCCTTTAAGGTACATGTTAACTTTGACATCCCCATGTTTGAAGGTCAAATAGATGTGGATGTCGTAGATAAATGGTTAAATCTGCTAGAAGGATATTTTTGTGTTCATGATTTTTTCAGTCGGGAAATGATTACTTTCGCACATCTCAAGGTCGCCCCCCACCTCAAGGACTAGTGGGAAACCTACTGTGAGAAGAAGGATGAAATTACACCCTCACTATTTTAAGTCACATCAAGTTGGAATTCGTTCCGAGACGCCATCAAAGAGCATTACTACCCTGTTGGGAGTTATGAGGATAAATACATAAAGTGGACCACGTTGCGGTAGAGAAGGAACCAAGACATTTCGAAGTTTATCAATGTTTTTCATACCCTTCGTACGAAGTTGGGTATCAAGGATTTTGAGCGACATTCGGTACTCAAGTACCGTGACTATCTACACATGTACATCTAGGACGAGATGGAGTTCCTAGACATCTCCTCGCTCGGCATGGTGTACTGATACACTGTCAATATTGAGCAAAAGTTTAAACAAAAGAAGTGAGACTTTGGATCTGCGAATCTGAAGCAAGGGAAAGGCGCCCCCACACTGCCACAAGACAAAGCCAAGGCTGGGCGACCCAAGACAACCTGTCGACGTTGCAAGCAAAGAGCAACACCACAAAGAAAAATAAGGACACGGGAAAATGGTGTGAGTTCCATAAGAGCTCCATTCACAACATAAGTGAGTGTCAAGCCAAGCAGTCACTGGTGCCTGAGATGAAGGCTTCTGAATCTGATGCATGTTCTAACTCTGAGTCAAAATCTGACAGGGGGAATGACAAAGGGAAGCAAATAATTGATGTGGGGACCAGTGCCACTGTGACCACCACCAAGATCAAGAAGAATGAGCCTGGAGATCCAAAGGAGGGGGAATGCCTCTTCCACTCACAAATGTGGGTGAAGGGTTCTTCGTTGTAGTTCATTGTCAACAGCGGGAGCCAAAAGAACCTCATTTTAGTAGGGGTCATGAAGCGGATGGGCCTACTGACTACAATGCATCTGTAGTCGTACACCATCGGGTGGCTTCACCAAGGACGAGATCTTCGTGTTAGCCAACAGTGCCACCTTCCCTACAACATCAAGCCCTTCACGGATGAGGTACTATGTGATGTTGCTCCTGATGAAGTTTGTGATGTATTATTAGGAAAACCATACTTATGGAAGCGACATGATGTATATGAGTCTAGACCTCGCTCTATGATTATTACTTTAGGCAATAAGTTGTACAGGATACTAGAGGTAGCCCCACCTACCGCCATCTCTTTGATCTCTTCAAAGCAATGCCGTAAGATCATTTAACTAACCAAGAAATTTGTTTTCCTCATGATTCGCCCTTAAGCTAAGAAGAAGATTGTGGTCACGGCTTCCAAACAGGGCTCCTTTACATAGCAAGAACAGATGGACAAGGTTGTGGAGGAGTACAGGGACATTTTTGCCTCACCTACAGGGGTACCTATGCACTGTTAGGTCAAGCATTCTGTAACAACCCTCATTAAAAATCCATGTAAAATATATATAAGACCACAGTGATGTGACACATATTCCAAGATGAATGTTGGGCAAAACATCCCGGTGTGGGTGTTCATTTCAGTCATTATGGCTAAAGGAAATTGGCAAAGGCAATGGCAAAGGCTTTGAAAATGTAAATGGCATTTTTGGCACATGTATTTATGAAAATAATGGAAATTACGATAAAGGAAGGTGAAAGGTCGCAGGTTGTGAGGAGGAAAATGAAGGAAAATAATGGAAATTGAAGAAAATAGAGGCGTCATTGATAAAAAGGCTTCTGAGGATAAGTGTGCAAGCTTTTTCTCAACTTTGGAGCAAGGAATGGAAAAGCAAGCAAACGAAGGAAAAAGCAAGGAAGAGCAGGAACAAGCAGCTACAATGAGATTCTTTGCATGTATCAGTTTTCATGTGTATTTTCCTTGCTAGATTTGGCATGCATGGTATTGCATGTGGTTCTTTTGTATTTTATTGCATGGGTTTTTTCCAGGTGTGATAGTGTTTTCAGCCTACCCTTGCAATTTCTGGGTAGTCATGGTGTGATGGGGTTCTCATGTTTTGGTGTAGCTCGATTGTCGGATGGATTTGAAGCTCAGTGAGGTGTATCTCTAAATGATAGAGCACATGGCCTACTAGTCCCTGAACCGGAATGTGGATCACGTAAATCCACTGGTCTAGTGACCCCTGAGCCAGACTGTGGATTGTGGTAAAGCTAGGATTGTGTTGCCTCAGTGGGCCTAGGAATCCTTGTCAGTGAATGGTGGGATATACGGTAAATCCTAGAGGGTGGTGTCTTGGTTTAGGGTCTAGTGATCCCTGGATTGGATTGTGGTTTGTTGTAAAGCCTGAGAGACTAGGAGACAATAAAATTCCTCACGGTATAGGTGGAGAAATCTGGTGGTATCCATGCTTGTTTTGGCCTAGTGGTTTGGTGGAGATGTTGGTAAAGCCTGTTATTACATGTTTATTGTGTTGGCCTAGTGATCTCTGATGGATTATGGTAAATCCTGGTTTCTATTGATGAGGGTGAGCTGGTTTAGCCTCAGGATGCTCTGGTTGGTTCATTTGGTTACAGTCCCTCATTCATGCTTAGAATAAGGCACGGGGGTGAATGGATGAAGAGAGCTTTGGCTCAGCCATTCTATGGTCGAGTGGAACGTGGTAGTCTCATCTCGGGTTTAGATTTTTCATCATCAATATGAGGTTATTTCTCCTTGCATTTCTACGAGTATTATACTGGTTTATATGTGGATCATATGGTTGTGATTTCCATGGTATTTTTGTTGTTATCATGTTGTGTGTGTGTGTGTGTGTGTGACAGTTGTTGTGTATGGCTCTCATCATGCTTCTACTTGTAAATGAATGAACAATGTATCTATGACCTAATAGATGATAATGCAACAAATTGTATGAGAGAACAATGGTACTTAGAAATTCTCAGTTAAGTATGAGATCCCTATGCTTAAATCCATTGTTTGCAGCTGTAGATTACATATTTGTGATATGTTTGAAGAAATGTTTGTCATGGATAGTAGGGGTCCAGTTAAGGGTTTGTTCAAGTATTTACTTTTGCATTATTATTTCCATGTTATCTTACTGTTATGAAGGTGTCATTTACTTCTGGGCAGTGACCTGGGCTCTGGGCCTGAAAAAGTGGCTCAAATCCCAAGGACGTTGGCACAACACTGAGAAAAATAGTCCTTGGACACTGGCAAGCCTATAACATGGGAGCATTGAGAGGTGAAGTGGTCAAAAACTTAAGTGGGACTCAAGGGCTAGCTACCTGTGTGGTTGGGATGGTTCCTAGGAGTCTTGTAGCTGATGTGGAAGGTTTGTATGATGTATTTCCATCGATTCCACTTCCTTAAGGTCACGTAGGAGGTTGAATCATATCATAGTAGCCTATCGCCACAAGTTTAACCTGGTTGGCCAGTTAGTTGGGTAGCTATGGGAGGAGGGTGTTACACACTCCATCGACCTAACCCTGGGTGCACTACTACTTAATTGACCAACCTATCGATGCTCTGTTTTGGAGAACAATGAGATCAAGAGGCATATTCAAGAGTTGTTACAAAAATGGCACATCAGGCCAAGCTCATCACCTAGTGGAAGCTCGGTTTTATTGGTAAAAAAGAAGGACGGGACCCGGAGACTCTGTATCAACTATCGGGAACTGAACAAGATCATTGTCCAAAATATATACCCAATCCCACAGATTGATAACCTTTTGGACCAGCTCAAGGGGGCCAAATATTTCAGCAATATTAACTTGAAGTTCGATTATAACTAAGTGCCTATCGAACCCTTCGATGTGTGGAAGACTACCTTCAAATCCAAGGAGGGCCTTTTCGAATGGTTGGTCATGCCTTTCGGCTTGATGAATGCCCCCACAACCTTTATGAGATTGATGGATGACATCTTGATCTTTAGCTAGAGTTGGGAAGGACACCTCCACCATATTCGACAAGTCCTCCAAACCCTGCGACAACACAAGTTGTGTGCCAATTTGGAGAAATGCACTTTTGGCATGACCCAGGTTCAGTATCTGGGGTACATCATTGATGAGCATGGTGTGCATATGGACCCAACCAAGATACAAGTAATTCGGGATTGGACAACCCCAACCACTCTTACAAAGCTCCGTAGCTTTCTGGGTCTTGACAATTTCTACTGTAGGTTCATGTTGGAATTCTCTCATATCACTTGGCCCTTAAGTTAAGTCACCAAGGGCAGAGCGAAAGCAAAGTTCTTTTGGTCTGAAACCCAACAGAAGGCATTTGAGGAGTTGAAGCATTGCCTCTGCTCTGCACCAATGCTCACATTACCAAACCTACACCAACCATTTGAGATTGAGACAAATGCCTCTGACTATGCTATTGGTGCAGTTCTTACTCAGCAGGGGCATCCAGTGGCTTACTATAGTGAGACACTTTCCGACATAGTATGAAAGTATCGCACCTATGACAAAGAAATGTATTCCATTGTGCAGGTCTGCCGTTAATGGAAGCATTACTTTCTTTTGAAGGAAATGGTCATCCACACAAAACATTGACCCATGCAGTTCATACAGACACAAAGGAAGTTGTAGAACGATCACCATCAGAAATGCTCCACATACATGCAATAGTTCCATTTGAACATTAAGTACAAGAAGGGCAACACCAATAATGTTGCAGACTTCGTCAGTCGACCATCGGTCATGCCACTGATCACTGTGCTCAACTCTTGTGAGCACGAGACTTCGAGGTGATCGCATCATTACAAGAGTAATCTAGAATTTGGTATCACATACCAGACACTCTTAAAAGGTAAGCAAGTCCCAAATTTTCACCTCGAGGATGCACTATTATGCCACCTAGGACACATCTGTGTTCCTTCAAGTAAGCTTGCCAAGATGATTTGGGAGATGCACTACAGTCGGGTCGGTGGACACTTCGAGGTAGAGAAAATAGTGGCAGTAATACAAAAGTATTTCAGGATATTGGGAAATACATTAGATCTTGCACTGTCCATGCCATTACCAAACCAACCATCAAGAAGCAAGGCCTATATACTACTCTACCTACTCCTAGTTGACCTTGGAATCCATCTCCATTGATTACATGTCAGGCCTTCCTTCTACTAAGCATGGCAATGACCATGTTTTCGTTGTGATCGACAAATTCTTTAAGATGCCCATTATGGAGGCCTGCAAGAAGCGTATCACAATAGAGGCCATTGCTAATCTCTTCTTTGAGCGAGTGTGGGTACACTTTGGGATCTCACAAACCATTGTCTTAGATCGAGACAGTAGATTCCTAAGTGCATTTTGGTCAATGCTGGATACCAAACTTAGTAAGTTGGCGACTTTCCACCCCTAAACTCATGGGTAAATGGAGGTTGTCAACAGGATGATCGTACACATTCTGTGCATATACAACTCAAAGCATCCATGCACATGGGATGAAAGCCTCCCCTATGTCTAGCACAACTACAACAAAGATCTCCATAGCTCAAAAGGCCACAACCCCTTTAAGGTAGGGCTAGGATTTCAACCATTATGTCCCATTGATGTGGCCATGCCATTTGCAACTACTCAGGTGGATTTAACTCATGTTCAATCTGAAGTTGACAGGGCTAATAACTTCATTGAACGCACTCAACACATCCGCTAATAGGTCCATGATATATTGGACAGAGCCAATGCTAAGTTTAAGCAGCACCATGATCAGCATCAGGTATCGCACAAGTTCCAGGTGGGTGACAAAGTTTGGCTACATTTGTAGGAGTGCCACACTGGATCCCACCGCAAGCTTCGCCCACTCTGATATGGGCCATACACCATCACCAAGGCTATAGGGGACAATGCCTTCGAACCCAACATTCCACCATTCCTTGGTCTGCAACCAATGTTTAATGTAGACTTCCTTTGGGCTTACTTTCCACCATTGCTGCACACATCTGACATTGCAAAACAACTCACACCATCAGAGCTAAACCCAGACTGCATGGAACAAGCCACAAATGATCAGATCATGGACACACAAATCAAGAACACTTGCCAACAGGGTATCTAGTTATATTGAGTTATCAAAGTAGGCCAACTCCTTCACCAGGGACTACGTTCAACGTAGATTTCCTCACCTCACGGAGGCTCCGCACACAATGGGGACCATTGCATCCTAAGGAGGGGGGACTAATCGATGTGGATATTGGTTTCCACCTACCTATTCCACCTAGACCTCCAATCGGTTCCTTTTGTTTCCTTGTTTATTGCAACATTTACGATTTTTAGTAGTTCTTCAAGTCGTGACCTTCCGGAGCAGTTTTGACCCCCTAAACGAAGTTTTTTTTAGGTCCATATCCATATGCAAGGGCTTACAGTAAATCCTGTTGTACTCGGAGAGAAATTTCGAACAAGGTATCATATATGCCAAATGGAGACAATATGATCAAGTTACGACCCCAGGAAGTTGGCTGCCCAACAAGGTCCACAAACTCTCGGTGTTCCATCTCCTCAGGTTAGGATTTTAGTTTTTTAGGGTTTTCACTTGTTGTTCAATAATAAATAAGCCCTTGAGCCTCATTGTAAAATAGTTCAGAGGCATGTAGCCACCACATCTCTTCTTAGAGATAAACTACCATCACCCAAGGTAGTTTCTTTCCATTTTGTTTGTAAGCATATTTCAGTATTTGACATTAATGAAATGAAGTATTGTTTATGTTGCATCTTTGTAATTATGGTTATATCTATAGTTTGTTGCATTCCTGTTTAAGTTTTGATCACAGTCCATGGTCTTTGTACCCATAACGTGACCAGGATCAAGGGTTAGTGGCCAGGTGGCCTTTAGCCCGCGCCCTGCGGTCACATTGATGCCTCGTGACCGACTGGAGGGCAAAGTATAAGGGCATGGAGGCCAACTAACTCTCCAAAAATTGAACCCGACACAATGGGATTTGTAGCTGAACCCATGTGAAATTGCCGCCTTGCATATTCGCCAAATAGGAATTTTGTTGCTAGTTTTGATAGAAGGTCGATATTACATAACAATTAGCAGGGAAATGAAGAATGGGGCCTAACCTGGCCATTTTTCAGCCTTTTTGAACCCAAGAAAAGCCTACATGGGGGTTTTTGGGTGTTTTGGACAAATTAATAGTGTTCTTTTTGCAATTTGAGCATTTTATGTTGATTAAATTGTACATTTGAGCATATAATTTAAAGGGCCAACATTGAAAGCTGGACCCATAGATGTACCCCACGAGGGGTGAGCTTCGTCGTCAAATTGTTGTTTTTCTGATGTTGCATGTTGTCTATTTTTCATTATTTAAATTTGCAAAATTTAACTTAGTTTGTGTGCTTTTTCAATATCGATCCAATTACAATAAGACATAAACTAGCTTGCAAAATTTACAAGAAACCTTCACATTTTTAATTCTAGTTCAGTTTGGTATCACAGCATGATTGTTGTGAAGGTTTGACAGTTTTTGCAAGTGTTTTCTTGAATGATTACAAGGTCTAAATTTAGAAGAGGAGGATGAGTTCTTGAAGAACCAAACCCTCAAATTGGTTCAAGGAGGTCACAAACTCCACCAGTCATGGTACATGAAGAAGGATAGGAGTTGATATCTAAGGATGAGAGAGCTTTTAAAAATTCTTTCTATGATATGTCTAACATGGTGAAAATTTTGTACAATGAGAGGACAACAAGGTTGCAATGAGAAAGTTATAATCATCCAAAAGTTAACGGTGGTTATGGGAGCAAGCCTCCATCTCCACCTCCTCCTTCACCTCCATCTACACCTCCATCCTCACCTCCTTCTTCACCTCCTCCATCTCATAGACCTACTCCTCCTCCATCTCCAAAAGGACATGCTAAGTCTCCTTTGATTCAACTTGATGTCAAGTTTGAATTGTCTATGTACAATGGGGAAGTAAATGCTAAAAAGTTGGATAGTTGGGTTCGTCAAATTGAAGCCTATTACATGATTCAAAATATTTATGATGATGTCACAAAGATCTAGCTTGCTTCTCTTCACTTGGAAAGTGCAACCCTCATCTGGTGGGAGGACATAACTCAAGAAGATTTGAAGAAAAGTGGTAAAATAATCTCTTCTTGGAATGATTTTATAGCTACGTTAAGAAGACAATTTTAGCCATTAACTTACATGCAAAAAGAAATTACGATTGGCAAAATTTTAGACAAGCTAAAGGTCTAGAGTGTCCAAAGTTACACATAGTAATTTAGAAGAAGAGCTTTAATCTTGGGTGTTGATTTGTCTTCACAAGATACTCTCCTTAAATATATAGGTGGATTGTATAGTTATTTGAGACATACAATACTTATGTTTGATCCCGCCAATTTAGATGAAGTATGTGTTCAGGAAACTTATTTAGAATCAAGAGGTAAGAATGTTCCTCAAGGGACTAGCATGAAACCTTCCAAATCTAGAGACAAAGGAAAGGGGGAGTTTAAAGGCAAAGGCAAAAAGAATGCCACTGTTAGGAAAGAGGGAGACAAATTTGCTTGTAAACATTGTTCAAAAGAAGGCCATGATGAAGACGACTATTGGAAATCACATCCAGAAATGAGACCAATTAAGTTCAATAACAAGGGGAAACAAAAGATTGTTTCTACAACTCAACAAGATCTAGGATCTAATTCAGGTGATGAAACTAAAATCACAACCATGAGAATGAAAGATATAGCTTCTAATGCAAGTACTAGTTCTTCTAGTAAGCCTATTGAATCTAAAAATGATAAAGAAAGAAGTGATATTTTCCATATCAAGGTCATTATAAAACATGAAAAAGTCGACACATTGTTTGACAATGCTTCCCAAGTCAATTTTATCTTTGAAGCAATTGTGAGGAAACTTAATCTAGAAACTACACCTCATACTAAACCTTAACCTTTGGGTTGGGTATGTGATGATGCCAAATTACAAGCGACAAGAAAATGTAAACTTAAATTTGTCATCACTGGTAAGTTTAGAGATGAGGTAGAGCTTGATGTTGTACCACTTGATATTTGTGGGATTGTTTTAGGGAGTCCATACTTGTATGAACGAAAAGCCATATTTTATCGTCATGAGAACAAATATCATCTTTTAAAGATGGAGTTGAGTATATTTTTAGAGCACATCGCAAGAAGATGAGCTTATCTCTTGTTAGTGTTGGTCAAATGAAAAGGCTTGTAAATGCTAATAATAACTTTGTGTTGTTGATGATTAAAGCTAAATATATTGTTGAATCTGAAGCTTTCATGAGATGTGATTCAAAAATCAAACATGAATTGGTTGAAATTTTTAACACTTATGACAAGATGTTTCAGGAACCTCAAGGGTTGCCTCCTCAAAGAGGAATCCAAAATGAGATTCACTTGCAGGAAGATGCACCACTTCCAAATATTGGCATGTATAAAATGTTAGTTTTAGAGAACACAAAGGTCAAGAATCAAATTCAAGAGTTGCTTGACAAGGGGTCATCAGGCTTAGCACATCTCCTTGCAGGTCTCTTATTGTCTTGGTTCCAAAAAATGTGGTACATGGCGCATGTGTGTGGATTTTCTGAGCTTTTAACAAGATCACGGTAAAGAATCGCTATCCTCTTCCTTGAATTGACGATTTGCTAGATCAGTTAAAGGAAGTTGTTTACTTCACTAAGTTATATTTGAGAAGTGGTTATGATCAGATAAGGATTGTTGAAAAAGATATTTGGAAAAATGATTTCAAGGCAAAATAAGGTTTGTTTGAATGGTTAGTTATGTCGTTTGGGCTTTGCAATGCCCCTGCAACATTCATGAGAGTTATGAATGATGTATTGCGACCATTCCTTGATGATTTTTTCATAGTCTACTTAGATGATATTATAATTTTCAATAAGACTCATGAAGAGCATGTCAAACATGTTAAACAAGTTTTAGATGTTTTGAAAAAGGAAAAGTTGTATTTGAAGATGTCTAAATGTGAATTTGAGAAAACCTCTTTGGTTTATTTGGGTCATATTGTAGGAGGGGGTGAATTGAAGATTGATCCCTCAAAATTTGATGTTATTGTGAATTGGCCTAAACCCAACAATGTAACAAAAGTTAGGAGATTTTTGGGAGCAACCTAATATTGGAGAAAATTTATTGGTAACTTCTCACTCATTGCAGCACCATTACATGCTTTGAAAAGTGCGAAACATGTCTTTCATTGGGGAGGAAAGCAACAAAAAGCCTTCGACAGTTTGAAAGAGAAAATTAGTATAGCACCAATTCTAGCACTTCCAGATCTTAAGCAACCATTTTAAATTCACACCGATGCAAGTGAATATGCTATGGGAGCAGTTTTGATGCAACATGGTAAGCCAAATTGTTATTATTTTGAAACCTTTACCAATGCAGTAATTAACTATCCAACTTATGATAAAGAGTTGCATGCTTTGGTACAAAGCGTGAAGAAATGGAAGCATTATTTGATGGGTAAAGAAACGATTATTCATATTGACCATCAACCTTTGCAATATCTACAATCACAAACTAAGCTACAACAAGCTAGAAATTTCAGGTGGATGGGATTTCTACAACAATTTCATTTCGTAACCAGGTATAAGAAAGGTTTATACAACAAAGTTGCAGTTATTCTATCAAGGCCTGTTGTTAATGTATATGTTATTCTTAAGCATAACTCAATCGTGCATGAAAATGATATTGAACAATATGCTGAAAATGACGATTTTAAAGATGTTTATGCAACTTTGAGTCAAGGCAATCATGTTTAAGAGTTGGATTATCATGTTCATAACAAGTTGTTGTATCATCTTGGTAAGTTATGTGTTTCACAAGGTGAAAGATTCAATGTCATAAGGGAAGCCCACACTTCTCTCATTTTTTGTTACTTTGGTGTAGGTAAAGTAGTTGCTCTAATTTAGAGGTATTGTTATTTGCTTCGCATGAATGAAATTGTTTCAAGATATGTGAAAGGATGTTCCATGTGTGCTACTAGCAAGCCAAGCAATAGGAAATTAAGTTTGTACACTATGCTTCCTATTCCTTCTCATCCTTGGGAAAGTATTTCTATGGATTTTGTTGGGGGACTACCAATGTCTAGGATAGGTCATGATTACCTATATGTTGTCGTGGATCGTTTAAGCAAAATGTGTGTATTGGTTCCATGTAAAAAACATTTTATAGGTAAACAAACCGCAAAGATGTTCTTCCAAAATGTATGGGTTCACTTTGGGCTACCCATTTATATCATTTTTGTTCGAGATTCGTGATTTGTCGGGAATTTTTGGTCAAGTTTATGGGAAATCATGGACACAAAGTTGAATAAGAGCACAACATTCCACAAACCATTGGCGAAACATAAATAATGAATAGAACAGTAGTGCATCTCCTTCGAGGATATTGTGGTAAGCATCCTAAACTTTGGGATGAGCATTTGCATTACATCCAGCATGCCTACAATCATGCCAAGCACTCATCTACACAAGGAACTCCATTTGAAGCTTGTTTGGGATATTTTCCAAAGTCTCCTTTGGATTTCATCTTTGGTAAAGATATTGTAGTAGATGGACATAGTGATGTGAACAAGGCCAAACATTTCATTGAACAAATTAACCTAGTGCATTAAAGGGTACAAGAACAACTAGAGAAAAGCAAAGCCAAGTACAAAGCAAGACATGACAAGCATCAGGTTGATCATGATTTCCAAGTGGGAGATCAGGTTTGGTTGTACATTAGCAAGGAAAGACTACAAGGTGAATGTAAAAATCTCAATCCAATCATATACGGTCCTTTCAGAATCTTGGAAAAGATTGGCAATAATGCATTCTAATTAGATTTTCCAGCTTACATGCAATTTTATTCTGTTGTGAATATGGAAAACTTGAGATTGTACGAGCCTCCAATGATTGATTATCAAGAAGAGAATGTTCATATTCCATATATAGGATATTTTTCTCATAGATATTTAAATGAGTTGCAGGAAGACTCAAATCTTGACAGGAGGAAAAGAACTTCACACCGAAATAATGTGGAGTATCTTCGAGTAGGGCTCAAAGGTACCAATCCAAGTAAAGCAAGGTGGATTGATATCAGAAAAGTAAGGGAATTATACCCTCACTTTCTTGTTGATTAAAAACGGACTTTTGGTGGTCCAAAAGCTTCCACTGGGGAGGAATGATCTAGGGGATAAAAAATATGCTTAAAAATAAAAGTGCTCAAAATCTCCCAAAACTAGTGCCAAATCATAGATCTCATCACTTTAATCCTAACGATGCTTAAATCGCCTCAATTAGGCATCGTATAAGGAAGTTATCGCATTATGAAGGTTTTGGCAAACAATACAAAAATCAAATTGTAGGGTTGACTAGGCAGTGTACGGATTTCATGTGGCAGCCTCTACAACGTTGTCATAAGTAGGGTGACTATGCAGCACATAGCCAATCAGAATTAGGCACGTGGCTTGACGGTACAAAGGCATTTGGCACGAATTGATTGGTTGGTGGTGATTTTGGTTGGGCCAACTATAGGTAACCATGTGTCCCAATCAATGGTTAACACATGCCCTTTTAGAAAGTCACCATGGGCTCTGGTTCATTGGTTAAAATTTTGTTTGTTAGACCAACTGACCTCCCCGTGGTTCAACCTCATGCCCTTCGGCAACACAAATTGACGCTCCATCACTCCGCCAACGATGGGTCTTGTTAGAGCTATGCAACAAAATTTTATTTAAGATAGTACAATCTAGCGGTTTCATGGGGGGGGCAACGTGCTCGCCCAACCCCAAGTTATATGACATATCACGTGACAAAGAGCCAAGGTGCAAGTAGGGCACAAGGCCCTAGCCATGGGTTCCATTGATTACCAGGTAACCGACGATGGAAGGTACTGATAGGGGCGGGGTGTGTGTCACCCTACCCATGCTCTTTGTATCCATAATGTGACAGGGATTGGGGTTAGGTAGGCGCATGGCCTCTGGGTTGCGCCCCACGTTCACATTGATGCCACATGATCAACTGAAGGGCGAAGTATAGGGGTGTGGGGGCCAATTAATTGTCCGACAAATTCACATGACATGGAAGGATTTGTAACCAAATCTGCATGAAATTGTCGCCTTGCATACTCGCCAAAGAGGAATTTCATTTCCAGTTTTGACAGAACAATTAGCAGGGAAATGAAGAAGTAGGCCTAACTTTGCTAGTATTTAGCCTTTTTTAGCATAGGAAGAGCCTACATAGGGGTTTTTGGGTGTCCTGGACACAATGGCAGTGTTATTTTTGCAATTTTAGCACTGTATGTTGATGTAATTTTACATTTGAGCATATAATTTAAAGGGACAATATTACAAGCTAGACCCAAAGATGTAGCCCAAGAGGGGTGAACTTCGTCAACAAATTATTGTTTTGTGATGTTGCATGTTGTCTATTTTTCATTGTTTAAATCTACAAAATTTAACTTAGTTTGTGTGCTTTTGTTATATCGATCCATTTCCCATAAGAAATCAAATAGCTTGCAAAATTTTACAAGAAACCTTCACATTTTTAATTCCATATCAATTAATGAACAATATAAATGCAAGGTTGAAATCTCCATCCTTTATATTAAGTGTGTTTATACTTAATATAGTATTTGTACTAATTTGAGGGGTTAGTTAAGTGGTAGAGAGTCATGAATAACATGCAGAGATCTCAGTTTGAATCTCAAGTTGGATGTCTTTGTTTAAGTGGTCCTCACTTATTTTCCTTGTCATATTAGGTGCCAAAATTGTGCCAAGTCAATTTATGTTGAAAATTATCCTCAGAATAATGATTTGGCACCAAAACTCAATTTACATTGAATATCGTCTTTGTAACTGGCATACTCACTAGGTTGGTGAACATGAATGCCAAAGTAATGAAATATGGTGTGCTTTATAGTATTGTTGTCTGAAAAAAGAAGAAGAGTAGATGCGAAGTGATATGTATTTGTATATAATTTATAAAGTAGGTAATTTGTTTTTGTATTATGCCTAGGGTATATTACAATTAAGATTAAGATATAGTGATATTATGCAATAAATAATGACCATAAAACCATTATTATCTAACCTTAGATGTGTAATAATGATAAGACATGTCCTTTACCAAGAACATGACCTCTCACCTATCATGTGTATTCATAAATGTTTTATGTACCTAGTGAACCATGACTTTGTGTGTGTGTGTACACAAAAAGTGAAGTTGGTATTTCTCAAAGGATTTAAGTAGTGAATTAAATATCCTAACTCATATTGAAAACATTAAAGACCTTTATCATAATTTTACAACAACCATTTTAACCTCCACTAACAAGTTCTCTTTAAAGATGTCATGTAAAAAGAATACCGAAACAACCAAACCAACCATTGATATGATAGTAATGTAAAATTGCCAAGAGAGTAATTAGGGATGCTTCTAATGAGTCCTTTAAACTTATAAGATAAATACATACAAAGGCCTACTTAAAAGGGAAAAAAATGTATTATATAAATAAAAAGCAAGAGAAGATTTTAAACCTATTTAAACTTGATCCTAAGGAAATACTAATTTGTAAAGCTAAATAAAATAATATGATTCCCATGAGGGACTATAGGTCATATGTTAAAATTTTGTATGATTTTTCTAATGCCATGGAGATCATTCCAATGACCCCCTTAAAGGATAAAGTTTTTCCTACGAAACACATAAATCTCGGGGTTAAGCAACTTGCAAATGGGAGAGTTAAGGACATTAAAGGCTTTAAAAATGAAAATTTTAAACCTCGAGGGCATATTTGTTGAAGAATGTAATTGTGTCAGTCTTCCTAATTGTATTGGTCAAAAGAAAGATTATTA
Organism: Pinus taeda; assembly: GCA_000404065.3. Lineage (NCBI taxonomy): Eukaryota > Viridiplantae > Streptophyta > Pinopsida > Pinales > Pinaceae > Pinus > Pinus taeda. Next base: position 127,302 of record APFE030515019.1, read on the forward strand.
TTATTAAAAGAAATTAATTTATTAAAGCATGGGTTTCATGCTTGTGTTAATGGTCAATAGATCAAGCCTCCATTATGGCTTATGGGATTTTCTTGAGTAAAGTCAAAATCATATGTAAGAGATCCCTTTTTGGGCTCACTGTGTCGAATATATATATATAATTATATGATATATCAAGTTAGGTATTCAAACTATTCAAGTCAACCTCTTCTACTACTTCATGTTGGCCTCGATATAATAAACAAAAACATCTATATATAGCCTATGAACTTGGCCCAACTTACGAAGGGAGATGAAGTTTGTATCTGTAATTGGTAAGAAAGATTACAGGTCGAAATCTTTAAGAGGACAGTGAGATTACAAGGTCGAAATCAGTAAGAGAACAACAAAACTACAAGGTCGAAGTTTGTAATAGGATCAACAAGATTGCAATGAAGGTACATTAATGGAATTGTAGAATCAACTCTATATTGGAGCAACAAAATTACAAAGCTAAGGAGCAGATGTGTGTTGATAAGAGGTTGACTTGATGGATGGAATATTGTGTCATGGTAAAAAAGGTCTTGGTCTGTCTCATCTTGATTTGGTTCTACTAATAAAAGAGTTTGGTTGGGTTTTCCCCTTCATAGGGGTTCTGCCCTATCTGAGTGCCTACATCTTGTGTTCTCTTGTGGTCTTTGAAGTTTTGGAAATTATCTTGATGATGAAAATATATGAATAAGAAGAACTAATAACCAATCACAAGGAATTGTCAAGTAAAGGAGAAATCTAATGAATAAGAAACTCTAATGTTTCCCTAATGGATTTTTTGTAAGGCCCTATCCTAGGGTCTTCTAACAGATCTATTTCTCTAAAATTGAAATGCAATAAGAGACAATGATTTACTTTCTTTCAAGACTTTTAAAACAATGTAAATTCTACCATTTACATTCTAATCCCTATAACTTATAGTGAACATTTCATTTCAACAAATTTACATGAGTAATCTATAGAGTAATACTTGTACCAGTGGCTGGTGGAGATGCCTTTGAGCTGCTACTCCTATTGAATGCTCCTCTTGACTAACCTAACAGGATTTACCTCCCAGCCAACTAGGAAATAATTCCTAGCCCAGGATACCTCCACAGGTTCCCTAGCCCTCTAAGCCAAAGTCCAACTAGATGTAGTATGTCCCAAAATGAATAATCCAAACCAAGATAAACAATATTTCACTCCTCTCAACAAACCCAAGAAACCTCTACAGGTTCCTTAGGTCTCCAAAATTACAACAATCCTAAAATCACCGCAAGACCCCCACACATGCCCTTTTCTCCCTTCCTCCTTCCCTTTTTATACCCTCCCTTTCTTCACCACCTCAACTACCTCTCATTAATGTCATTAACTTCTCCTCCATCCTTACAGTTGACTTCTTTTCTCCCAAGTAAATATGGGAGTACATTTGGAAATGTGATATGAATATAAAATTGGGAAATTAATGGGAGAGGACCATGTCTTCTCCCAAGTAAATGTGATAGTACATTTGGGAATGTGAGATGTAATTAAATGGAGAAGACCATGTCTTCTCTCTAGTAAATGTGAGAGTACATTTGAGAATGTGAGATGTAATTAAATGGAGAGGACCGTGTCTTCTCCTAAGTAAATGTAAGAGTACATTTGGGAATGTGAGATGTAATTAAATGGAGAGGACCATGTCTTCTCCTAAGTAAATGTGAGAGTGCATTTGGGAATGTGAGATATATATAATTATATATTATATATAAATATCTCTATTAATGAAGGAGACCATATCCTACCTAGATCAATTTTAGAAGGCAAGTTGGGAATTGAATTAAAATAGAAATAATGAATTTTATATTAGTAAATAAATTTATAGTTTCCAAAATGAAGGTATTCACCAATATTTCTCAATATTTTCAGGTAATGTAAACATTAATAAAATTTGCATGATAAGAGTTAAGTGGGGCATTACATACACCCCTCCTTCAAAAACCTTTGTCCCGAAGTTAGAATGAAAAGATACAAGGAGTTCAAAAGCATAGCAAACCATAGAGAGTTATAGTAGTAAAATTTGATAAGTCAGATAATGACATTACTTCCCATCAAGAGTCTCCAACTGATCTATATCCTCCTATCCATCCTGACCTACTTCCGCTCCCACCCTATCCATCCTCTGCTGGTTTATCAGTGGCAACGACCATACTAACCACTAATAAAACCGACATGGTGCAAGCATCGACTATATCGACCTAACTTCCCTAGTAGGGAACTGGCAATTGTCATCACACGTCTAGGGGAGTGTGTCCACCACTGCCCTCCCACGATTCCAAGTTTCGGAGGATACATGGTGGGAAATGCTTCCACCCCTCCTTCACAACTAGGATTAAGGCCCTAACACGAACCACACTACAGAGCTGGTTGGGCTTGTCATCGAATAATCCAGTCAGGTAGTCTTACCACCAGTCACTTGCATTTTACTCGTGTCATAAGAGTGCATATAAAGTAGATACCAAATGTAGTATAACAATGTACATTATGCCTTTCCCATGAGATGTCTCGACCTCCCCTCAATGGAAGAGTAGATCTCAGCTATCATATAGTTTATTCCCCTTGCGGGTTAGCTCTCATTCATGCATTTATATAACAACAAGGTGTATAATCATCACATTATTAAGTCTAGTATCCACGTGTCAATTTTGTGGGTCATGTTGGAAACAATAATACTTTCACTACATCATTCATTAGATAAATCATCACCAAGTAAGTCATACATTTAGGCCATACATCAATTGTTTCCTTCATTAATATCAAATCTATCAGTAGTTTCTTGTGTCCAACCAAATGCATCAATATTACATACTGTTCATAAATAATAACATGGAACTACAAAATAGAGTCTTAGTATGGGTAGCTATCTAAGTCAAAATGGCCATTACAGATGCTCATGTGACAACCTCGTGAAACCCCTTGATAACAATTGGAGTTGAAACAGATTCAGTTGTCCACCATGGAAAATAGTATTTGAACCCAGATATGCTATTAGGTGGTACCAAAACCGAAATATTGGCAAGCAACGGATTAGTGCACTATCAATTCCACTAGAAGGCACTAGTATAAGTTTCATGCATATAACCTCAATGAATATAAAAGTCCCACTCTTCCAAGTTGCTGGTTTTTCATCTTCCAAACCAATTAGTTAACTTAAAAATAAAAGACTCCAAACTTCAGAAACCGTTCCCAGCATGATTTTCATACTTATGAGAGAATTGTCCTCTAAATGTCAAAGGTTCAAATTTATTATATATTTAATCATTGCTTACTAGTACTAAAACAATTTCATGATATATATTGCAGCTCACAATATGACCAGACAAATGAAAAATAATTAAACGAATGGAATAATTGCCTTTGCCCTGCTGCTATTAGTATTTCCCTTCTAAATGGCACCACATCTCTAAAGATGCCTACTCCTTTCACAAGTGGCCAGTGACCACAAAAGTTGCGAAGAAAGTTGAGGTTCCTTTTATCCAAAACTAGAGACACGTTATTTTTCACGACATTTTTATTCAACACTAGAATAAGGGTAAAAGTGTATTCTAATATTTTCACTGGTCTTTTATTGACTAAATAAAATTTCATTCTAAAATCACAGATTCTCCACGAATCGATCTTCTCATTTAATTTAGGATCATTAAAAAAACAACTATCACAATAAGCCTTACACAAGTCCATGGTATTCAATCTATGTTTTCACTAGAAAATTCCACCACCCATAGAATAATCATTAACGTGACATATAGGATATCTCAACACATCCTAATCTGAATTCCCATGCTTCATTGAATATGCAATGAGACTAGAAAAGTCATGCAAAGGTTCAGTTTACCAGTCATGTATGTCTACCTGACTAGATTTCTATGGCTTTGGCACAACCTCAAATTATTGTGATAAATACAAGCAATAGTATTGGCACTTTGGGGTTTAGGTAATGTTATCAAAATATTGGTGATAATATCACAATAAGTATACCTAGTCTTAAGGCTTGGAAGGGAGAGAAATTTTGGCTATGGATTTGTCTTCATGTTAAAATGAATTTTTAATTATGTGCAAGGTAGTTTTAGTATCATTGTGTCGATGATCTTGATGAATTTGTATAAGCACAATGGAGAAAACCTTTCTCTAGGATGTCACCATGATATTGTGGGCTTTAAAAGTTTCCAAACAAAGTTGTGCTATATTTTCCATCTATTTGTGCAGGGAATCAAAGCACCACTACTAAGGATCACATCCAATTCACACTCAATCCAATGCAATTGTAGGGGAAATCACTTACTTTAAGCATTACTGTTATGGACTAACACTAACAACAAAGTTGATGCTTGGAGCTCAGAAAACATCTTAGGATAGAGGATGAGATGTTTCTTTATGCTGGAAACTTTCATACCATGATGGCCTACATGTGAAGTAAAAGAAAATACATTCGAAATGAAGAGGGGCTTGGAGGAAATTGATTCTTTTACCCGTGTAACTAAAGAAGCAATGCCTCCTGAGTATGGTACTTGTCAATTTATCAACTATAACCAATATATCATTGTGCCTTTGTGAAGTGAGTGGCAAATCCACCATAAAATCCATGGAAATTACCTCTCATTTAGATATAGGGATGTCATGAGGTTGTAGGAGTCCTGCTGGATGGCAATGACTAGCTTTCACTCGCTGACATTCAAGACATTTGGTGACAAACTGGACTATGTCGTGCTTCATGCCTACCCAAAAGAAGAGTTTCTTCATGTCTGCATACATCTTCTTTACCCCAGGATGTGCACAGTAGAGTGCTTTATGAGACTCTTCGAGGATGGCTTTCCTTATACCCCCTTCCTTAGGTATGTACATTCTCCCTTGGAATCTCAATAGCCCATATGGTTCAAGGACATATCCCTCAAACTTTGGTTCCATCTGTTTCCCATTCTGGATGGCCAAGATGACTTTTAGATACCAACTATCTTCAAAGAGTTTCTCCAATATCCGCTCCCTTAAATTTACCTTTAAGGCTACAAGGGAGAAGGTTCGTGGCCTCCTGCTTAGTGCATCCACCACTATGTTCTCCTTTCTCTTGATGTAACCAATTTTTGATGTCACTAAGCACACAATACAAATACTTTGCTACATGATGTTGGCACTGATGTGAAGTGATCTGTTGTTCTTGAGAAGCTTGTAATAAGATTTTGAACAATTATTGAATTAAGATATGACCTTTAGGAAGATGGTGAACTTAACTTGTTCCTCCTCTTAAGACCATAAGAAGAGTTTAATGAAGGATAGCTTTTGAACATTACCAAATGGATATCTCATAAAAGATGATGAAAGAGTAATTATGGTTTCTTTAGAATGCAGTGGAGGTTATCACTCGCTTAAAATGCATGCACAATAAGTAACATAGTGGAGAATGAAAGCAATCAATTAATAAACAACAAAAGATGAAACTTGAATATAGATGAAATCCAAAACAATTACATCTTTGAATTTCAATGTTCATTAATTTCATAGCTAGGTATCCCAACCTGTGGATATGAAAATAATAAATGATGGAGTCAAAATGGAATGTAATAGAATGGAAATATGATCAAATAGTCCATTAGGTGAACTAGCTTATGGGACCAAGATGCCTACATACAAAGTTGTTTCTGTAGGAAGTGACAAGGAACAAACTTTCCCAACTATGTCAGTCTACACTAAAAGGACTGCGGATAAGGTTACAAAAAGAAAAAGAAAGAGCCTATAAAGTATAGGTTTAAGAGACGAGATAATAGAAGAGGTCATCTCCCTAGATATAATTAGACATTGTATCCCACTGTACAGTTCATCAAGAATTTTTCTATTCCAGTTTAACTTTTTGTTGATTTCCTAGGAAAAAACATGCTTTGGTTAACAAAAAAAAGAAAATACTACTTTAAAAGTAGTGACTTGGCATGAAACATAACTCTGAAAATATTGAGCTACATATTGATGTTACTGACTAATTAATTGTAGATAGTAATTTAGGACTTAACGTGTGTCATCATAACGAAAGTTGTATTGAGATTGCTCTTGTTAGCTTTCAGTCCTCAAATGTCTCACACGGGTCATTATACAATATGACGACATACTGTGTTCTGAGAAAAAGTATTGAATCATTTCAAACATCAAGATCTTATTACTTCTTGGATACCACACGTATTTTGAATTTTTCGCAAGAATCTCCTGTGATAAGTAAGGTTTCTTACTATATCGTACAAAAATCAACAAAGCAGTAATAGATGCAGCTGGCAATTTTATGATGGGAGTGACGTTTCTTACTCTTTCATTCAAAAATCAACAAAGTAGTAATATATGCATCCTGCAATTCTATAATGAGGTTAACAAATATAGAGTAAGAATTTACTGTTTCCTTGCCAACATCAGGGTTATAGATCAATCGTTAAATAACCTTAAGAGGCGTCTTAGGTGGCCAAACTCTTGGAATTACCTTATTGGAAGTAAAGTAATATTGTGGAAACAATGCCATTGATGGAGTCTGAAATCAAACATCTCTAACTAGAGAGTAAGAAACAATATCACAATGGTTTCATAAACCAAAATGTTAATATTTTTCCAAACTAGAGCAAAATAATGGCTTCAAAGAGAATTCAAAGATTCTAGGAACTATGTTGGATACCTTTACCACCCTGGGAAAGTGGGAAAATGCACTGTCTAGCTGAGGATTTTTTTCTTTCTCAAAAATATAAAGAAAAACTCTCTCAACCCTTCTACTAAAAGACGAGATGAGTAGGAAGAGATCCATTCAAATGATGTCTCAAGTTCAAAGAAAATAAGTCCCAAGAATGAAAAACGGACATTGGTTACAACTTAGAATGTAGTCTAATGGGATTATCTCCATGACCTTTCTCAAGGACCAGTAGCCTATTATGAAAACTAAGAAATAGGTATTTGATTATTCACAGATGCTACAGTGTCTGATGGACAAATCAATGGATTCAGTACAATGCAGGCGAGGCTTTTGGCTCTTAGGTTTCTGATGGATTCATTGTAGATCTTTTGTCTTGTGTGTATGTAATACCCAAACAATTTCTTTAATCTTGTAACATTTTCTGGAGCTACAAAACAATATTCGATTGTTCTAATCCTTATTTCTTAGTTTGGATCATTCTTATACATTATGGATTTCCCATAGTATGGAACGTTTCATCTTTTGGCCTGACTATTCTAAATTTAGGAAATTGGATAATACATAATGAAAAAAATATTATTAAGCAGTAACACTCACTCACCAAAGTGGTAGGCAAACTATTAGAAGGAACATCTCATTCTCAGAGAGAGAGAGTGAGAAAGAGGAAAAAATTGTGAATGTGTCGGCAATCATTGTACAAGTGAAGATTATGTGCTTTAAATTTTTAATGTAAATTAGTACACTTCTGATTGTTCTTGTACTGAAAGGTACTGTTAAAGGCACCACTTCCCTCAATATTTGTAACACTAATGATCTGCATAACTTGTTAACTCTTGGGAGCCAAATAAATCCCGAAAATTTTCCCTACAATCTATTTTATCATAAAAACAAAAACAAAACAAAACAAAAAAAATCAATCAATCATCAAATTCTTAGGGTCCCGTTTGGAATAGGGAACCCATCTGGATTATGGCCTAGCAACCATTACTAATTTTTGGGTTTATCAATTGCATCCCAATCCACCTTTTATTGGCTTTCTAAACTAAAGAATGAAATGCAGTTAATATAAGATGCAAATGTATCTCGATGAAACTAACAATAAAAAAAAAAAAAAATCAATCATAGAACCACACATGCTCCTGTCAATGACCCATTGAAGTAGTTTGCTAAGAATAAAGACAATAATATGAGTAAATGATTGTAAACGCAGAATGGTTCAGCATTAAAACAACCATTTACAATCCTATGCTCATATATTCAAACAAACATTTTTCATAAGTACAGAAATAAAAATGTAGCAACTACACATATGAATAGTCTAGTGCTTAGCATAGGCAACCAAATAGTCCATGGTGAATGCAACATGAGAATCAAAGTTCTCCAAAAAATGGCTTGGTCAAAATGGCTTCTCTTCATTAGAAGTTCTAGCAATGGTACCTGAAAGATACAAGAGCCAAAATCTTCCTTTTCTCCTTGGATTTTCTAATATTTATAATTATTTACAAAATAATTGCCCCTCATTGGTGTCTAAGTGGTAGTTTCAGTTTCAACAATTTGGCTAGGTGGTGGTGTCATTTTCAACAAAGTAAATGTGAGCAATGAGATATAGCAAGTGGCAGTTTCAACCATCTCCTTGGAAGTGAACAGTTTCTTTTAATTGCTTTTGAGAGGTGGTAGTCTAGATCTACTGAAAGGTACCTTTTAGTCCCACCCACAACCAACATCTTCATATCTGTCCCTATCCATCTCTCAGGAAATCCCTGTGTTTCACCACTTTTAATGTGGTGTGAAAACACTTTCATGAAATCCCTGTTTTGCACCACTTTTAACATGTTGTGTGAAAAACACTGTGTTGCAAACCTTTTCACTTTGCATGTGGATTAGATTTCAAACCTTGTGTATTGAAAGGAAGATCCTTTTGGGTGTGACACCCCTCATTAAATTTGGGTGATTTCTTTTAGGAAGATTGTTCTCCATTTTTGGGTGTTAGATAACTCTTTTTGTTGTGAGAAAGGTGGAATAATTGCTAAAGCCTTCATCAATTTCTTTTGGACAGGAGAAGATAGGTCGTGCTCTTGATCCTTGGCACGTGTAGCCATTTTGTCTTGTAAATCTTTTCCTCCAGGTTTCTTGTTTCTAGTGTCATGATCCTTCTATGTTTTCTTGATCTAGGAGGTTTCTAGTTTCTGGCTTTGAAGCTTGATCTTCACTCTCTTTGGCTCTTTCTTCAAGGAATGTTATTATATTGAAGCTTTGACCAAAGGAGATTAATCCCTCCGAGAGGCCTATGAATATTGCTCTCTGCTTTGGACTTATAAACACAAGGGTTATAATCTACATGTATATCTCATTGTCTCTTGTATTTGCTTCTCCGCACTTACAATTATCAGAATCTTGTTCATGTTATGTTGTTTCTACTGGATTAGAAAGACAGTGTTGCATTTCATACATCTCAATTTTTCATTGACAAAGAGTAAAGTGAACTCACTGTAATTGCCACTCCCAGGCAACCTACCAAGTACCAAGCCGAGTACTGAATTAGACAGCAATCAAGTAGCCAATAGAATAAAGCACAATTCAGAAGTAGAGTTCTACATGTCGAAAATTTCTAAAATGGTGACTCAAGCACAAAATAGAATAGAGTATGAACAGAATTTTCCGGGTTGGAAAATTTTCATATTCTAGCACATTGATGAAAGCATTGATCAGCATGCCTCTTTCCCCTCTAGCTCCTCCACTGATAAATCACGTCAGATTCTCTTCAGCTGATTAGACTAAACTAATAGTGCACCCAAATTCTCGTGTGCATTTTTGGAGGACCAACAAGGGCTTAAGGCAGGTGGCTTATATATGGGCTGGATTATATGTGAAAATACTGCAAATGCTACCAGTTATACTTCAACACGAGTGGCTTATATTTTTAAGTAAGCAACACTAACGAAATGCATTCCAGGGGGGGAGACAAACGCTCTGTTTAAACAAAGATGAATGTGTGAGTAGAAGACATCTATCAACCCAATCTTCTACACATTTTCTCGCAGTTGAACCTAAAAGAAGATAGAAACTTGCAGCAGATTTATGTAAATAACCAATACACATCGGAAAACCCCAGATTGCATATAAATTCCAGCCTAAAACCTCACATAAACAAAGTTTCTTCAAATTGGCGCTCAAAATTGACAAGTCAACAACAAAAACCCTCTTATTGAGAATTGTAGATTGTGCAGTACTGTTGCTTATACTTTAGCATACACAGCTCTAAAAATACCTGCCAAAGCACAAGCATCCTGTTTAACGAAAGATAGAGAAAGGATTGGCATTGTATCCTAAATGCCATAGATTCTCCCTTAAGACTTTAAGCTCTAATCATTAACTACCTTCAAGAGGAAGTGATTTCATACACTTTATTGAAACGTGTGACCAACCAGACTGACTTAATGGCCATGACCAGCCTAACTTATGTACCATGACACCCTCTGCTAAACAACAACGCCCTCTCGAGAAAACAACCACATGAAGGAATAAGAATCAATCTTTGGTGAGAACGTAGTAAAGCCCCACTTTCATTGTCCCGACTAATCTCTCATGGCTCAAAAGATAAATTGAGTAAGAAGTAGAAAGGTATCACTTTCATCTTTCTCCACAGTGTCTGACAGAGGTAGTTCAAAGAAACTAAATCTTTACAACAAATTCACGTATATCACCATTACAATAACATAAACCCTCAGATTGCATATAATATACAGGCTAATGCCTCGAACAAAGAACATTTCATCAAATTTACACTCATAATCACCAATTCAACGACATAAACCTTCAAATTGCGAATAATATACAGATTACGAACCCTAGAAAAGTCCATTTCCGTCAAATTTAAACTTAAAATCGCCATTTGAACTTCATACAGAGCCCCTCCCTTCCAATTTACACAAAATAACAAAAAATTCACCTATCAAGTAATGGCTTGGTCAAACCGTCCAAAATTGGCGAAAATGAAATTATCCACAGAAATAGCAAGCACAAAATAATGGAAAATACAACTTCTTTTCTTCCATGAAAAACAATCAAAGGACTGAGAACAATCTTCTACCGTCCACCGACTTTAAGTTTCCACCAAATTACACTCTAAAGATTTCAATTTCCAGGCATTTGTGGCCAAGTTTAAGCACTCAACGTTGGTAAAATAAAATCATAGAAGACGGGAAGCTCAGCTTACCTTTGACCACCTCTGCTAGACTTTGCTAGTCCCTCTATGGACTGCACTTGCCCAAATTTATCGTGCATAGAGTCTAATCCATATGTTGTTCTAAGATAATTGGCTAACACAGAAATTCCTTAAACTAGCCATCAGATTGGTGGAGGAAATAATAGAGTCAAACCAAATGCGAATGGAATACGAACTCCTGGCATAAGTGAAGGCCAGTAGCCATGGGTGGGGATTCGCATCAAATGACAAGGAGACTTGTGGAAAGTATAAATTGTGGGTTTAGTGGGCTTTGGGTCTAGATTTAGAACCAAAGCTCTGATACCATGTGTAAGGCCCTATCCTAGGGTCTTCTAGCAGATCTGTTTCTCTAGAATTTAAATACAATAAGATGCAATGGTTTACTTCCTATCAAGACTTTTAAAACAATGAAAATTCTACCATTTACATTCTAATCCCTATAATTTATAGTGAACATTTCATTTCAATAAATTTAAATGAGTAATCTATAGAGGAATACCTGTAACGGTGGCTGGTGGAGATGCTTTTGAGCTGCTGCTCCTGCTGAACGCTTCTCTTGACTAACCCAACTGGATTTACCTCCCAGCCAACTAGGAAATAATTCATAGCCTAAGAAACCTCCACAAGTTCCCTAGCCCTCCGAGCCCAATTCCAACCAGATGTATTGTGTCCCAAAATGAATAATCTAAACAAAGATAAACAATATTTTCCTCCTCTCAACAAACCCAAGAAACCTCCACACGTTCCTTAGGTCTCCAAAAGCACAACAATCCTAAAATCACCGCAAGACCCCCACACATGCCCTTTTCTCCCTTCCTCCCCTTTTTATACCCTCCCTTTCTTCACCACCTCAACCACCTCTCATTAATGTCATTAACTTCTCCTCCATCCTTACAGTTGGCTTCTCTTCTTGCAAGTAAATTTGGGAGTACATTTGGAAATGTGATATGAATATAAAACTGGGAAATTAATGGGAGATGACTATGTCTTCTCCCAAGTAAATGTGAGAGTACATTTGGTAATGTGAGATGTAATTAAATGGAGAGGGCCATGTCTTCTCCTAAGTAAATGTGAGAGTACATTTGGGAATG
>APFE030515019.1:139398-179956 GCA_000404065.3 Pinus taeda
TATATATAATTTGACATAATGGAAGGAGATCACATCCTACCTAAGATTCAATTTTAGAAGGCAAGTTGGGAATTTGAATAAAATAAAAATAATGAATTTTATATTAGTAAATAAATCTATAGTTTCCAAAATGAAGGTATTCACCAATATTTCTCAATATTTTCGGGTAATGTAAACATTAATAAAATTTGCATGATAAGATTTAAGTGGGGCATTACATTTTTCAACATGCTATTAGAGTTAAGGACATTTTAATAGGTAGCTAGAATATCATTCCTGTACAAGAATTAAGGGTTCCAAATATGCTCTTTGAAAACCCAATTATCCAAAGTAAGTATCAAGATCAAGAACAAAATTATGGGCACATTTTTTCGAGTAAATCTTTCTGTCTAGGCCACAGGCTTGAACAACAATAGCGATTTTTTTTTTAAGAACCTATTTCTTGAACTGAAAGGTTGGATCTCTAGTCTAAAGTAGGCTGAAATCCTTGGAAGGAAAATCGTAGTTTTGTGCTCAAGAATAAAGGTCTGAAATATGCATTAGAACATAAACATTATGCAGTAGCAAAGATTAAAAAATCTCATAAATCTATACATGTCTATGGGTGATTAATTCAAGGAGTGGAATACCTCATTTTAAACTAGAATAAGCCTTTTCAAGGTAGCATAAAAGTCCACTTGTTGACTAATCAAGATTGAATTGTTTATAAGCCTTACAAGTCTAGCTAGAAGGTCAAACTCAAAGCTACAACCACCTAGTAGATATAGTCGAGACTTATGTTGAGAAAGGACAAAGTCCTTTACATAATTGTGTACCAAAAAAAATACCCAAGAATAATCATTCAAATCCAAAGCCTAATCAGTGGTATAAGAACAAAGATTTTGGACATAGTTCTATATTGATAAATCAAGGAACAATAGTGATAAAGGAAGATGACTTTTGAAGCAGAACCACACTTGTGTAAGTGATCGGTATTTGATTTTAAAGAAGCCTAACTAGAAGAACAATCAATCACAAGGCTTATCCTCGTACCTTGGAAGGTATTAATATTAATGTGGAAGTTCTAGACTGAGGAAATATAAGCTACAGTAATAGTTAAGAGAAAGCGGACCACCCTGAAGTCATCTTCCAATTCAATTAAGTATTGTTTTGTTCTTTATGTCTCAATCATCTAAAAATTGTTTTCAGTTTGCAAGAAAGAATGTCAAGCTCAATGGAATACCAAAACAAATGTATGGAATCTTTAGGTATGTATATTTAAAGAGTCTAACATGAAATGTTTAGTTTTTTAGGTTGGCAAGTTCTCATAGGGTTAAAGGTTTTGAATATCTAGGATTGTAAATCTATATAGTATAAATTTAAAAACCTCATTCGTTTGTTCCTTATTATAAATCTTATCTCATAATACCTAGGGTGTATAAATATATATGATAATCCCTTAGAAAACAAAATTGAATAATGTTTATTGAAATTTAGTAAGATTTTATACTTAAAAATCCCTTGGAATCCATCCTTCAAAATGGTAATGGAAACCTCAGATAATTATCACACTATTCTACTTGTATATTGGTTGTGCTTGTCAATAGATATGTTGATCTTAAGAATAAAGACTTGGTAAATAAAGTTGGAACCTCAAACATTGACCATGAAGATGCTTAAAGGGAGCCTTTCAGCAAGGAAGCCCTAGAAGGTTTGTAAAAGGAGCAACTCCAAGTATGCTTAAGACCACAAGATTTGGTAGTTAATCCTTTTCATTTAAAGAGTACAGTCGTTTTTGAAATTTGCTTCATATTACTAATTCTCTGATGCCTAGGGTCTTGAATCATAAAAATTCATGTTAGGGTGATTAACCGTTAGATTAAATATACCCTTATCATATTATGTCTTGTTTGGTCATTTAGGTGAAACCTAATCTCTAGGCTTCACTATAAAACCCTAACCCTTTTTTATGCTTAGGGTTTGTTAATAAAGTCTAGAAATAAAATTCTACGCTTGATGTTTATCATTTGTTAATGTTATGAAACCCTAGTCGTTTAGGGTTTGTTGTTGATGTCTAGAAACCCTAGCTTTTCTCATGGTTTGGTATATTAGGGATTATGAATAAACCCTTGTAATAGTCAATATAAAATCCTAGAAATGGATCTTTGGGTATATGTGCTTTCGTATAACTGAAACCCTAACCTGGTCAAAATTGTTGTATATCTGATTTTGGAGTTTGATGTTACATCTAAGGTTTACAATAAAACCCTAGTGTGAGAATGACATATGTATGAAATAATAATGAAACCCTAAAGATGAAATGTTGGTATACTAACTTAATTGTTGAGATTCCTGATTTAGTTTTTGAAATTTAGGGTTTGTAACAAAACCCTAATAGAGATTGATATTTGAGGGCATGATAATGAAATCCTAGAAGTATAGTAGATGAAACTCTTTATTGGTTAAAAAAACTTACTAGGTTTAGATCTTGAGTATCTAAAATCTGATTTATTATGATATACTTGACTTCATGCCCTATATATATTTGTTGTTAAAGATTTATAGTTATATAGTCTTGAAGATGATGAAGATGCTTACCTCATATTTGATGATAATTTGATGATGATGATGGAAAGAAGGAGCTATGAGAACCTCGACGACATTAATGTTTGATAGATGATCTTGTTAAGGAATAATGAAGTTTTGTAAAGATCTAAATTCTCTGATGAATTTTGGTTGAAAAAGGAAGGGTCTGTATGACAATAAGAATAAGATAGTTGATGGAATTGTCCTTGGAGAAAGGAAAACATATATTTACCTTGTTAAGAGGGAGCTTGAAGAGAAGTGAATAACTTGATGAACATGACATGAGGATGTCTGAAATCAAAGAATAGGTAAAGCAATACTTATCGTTATTCATTGTGTATAAGACTTGGATGTTTTCAAGAGAAGTGTTGAGGTTGAGTTTGGTGATGCTAGAAAAGTTGAAGAAGATAGCTTCCAACAAAGATGTGTTTGGATAATATAATGATTACCTAAGTAACATCAGTATATTTGAAGATCCCAGAGGTTTGTGTTAACTTGTATATATATATACATATATAGAGAGATATTTAAAAGTGTAGAAATTTCACCGTATATCACTTGATAATGCAATATACTAAAGTAAAATACTTGATCTACTTCTACTATCAAACTTTGTGGAAGCTTAATCAATTTGAGCAAGATCAATTAGAACACATATAACAGAGAAGAAGAAATCATACACATGAAACGCAGAAGAATACTCTAGGGAAAGCCTCAGCTAAAAACCCCGCTATGTGTATTATCATAAAAGTGGAAATATCTCAGGATTACACAAAGCTTTAGCTCTCAAGCTATCCAACTCTCAGTACAATCCCTCACCGTTGCTCATAGACATAATAGACAACACATATGCCTTCCTTGAGTCCTCCAAGCCTCCTATTTCCTTGTGCAGTTTCTCTTGGGACCTCCAGCTGTAACCTGTGTGATTCTCACCTCACACACTGCTCTGACCTTTGAAATAACTGTGCAATCTTGAAGGAGATAATTCCTTCTGCATGGATGAGTTTCCTTTATAAGAAAATTTCTCCAACTGACAGTACATTGTCCCTTCCTCTGATCTCAACTAGGTCTCTAACTAAACTGACATGCATCTTCCTCATCCTTATCTCCTTAATTAAGGGATAACTGCCTCAATCAAAGGGATAATTGTTGCATGTCTTCACATAGACTTCATGTTCGATTTTCTTCAACTAATTAACTCAAGATGAATTAATTAATTATTTTACAAAGAGCTAGTGAGACTAAATTCAAATTTTAATTCAAGGACAAATCAAAATTGGAATATATCCCAAAATGCTATTTATAGCAATGCTATTTTTAGCATTTCTATTTTTTGCTATTTCCAACAAAGTTGGAGTATATCCTGAAATTCTATTTATAGCAATTCTTTTTTTAACATTTCTATTTTTAGAATTTGTTGTTGCTATTTTCAACAAAAAGTTTGTTGCTAATTGGGATTATGATTGTACATGATCTCTCCATAAGAAGGTTGAACATTTGAAGCATGCTTGTATTGGTGGATATATTTGATTTAGGGAGAGATGAGGCATCTTGTGGCGACAAGATGCTTGGGAGGACATATGGCCAACCTATGCATTGATGTCTAGATCCCTAAGTAAGGAGGGTGGTGTTGGCCTTGGAGCTCCGACCTTGGATACGCACCTAGATCCCTAGGTTCGTGTTAGAGCTAAAGCCTGATGGTACCTATAGAGGCTAAAGCTTGGAACACACCTTAGTCCCACCCAATTAGAAGACCCTCATCAGGTATCTAATTTGTAGCATTGCTTGTGATGTAAATCTTTGTAGAACATATCATTTTGAGATATTACATGTACCTATTTATATATGTAATTATGAATGCCTCCCTAGTTAAGAGGGAGTGTTGAAGAATGTAACTAGTGTTAGTATTCATAATTGTATTGGTCAAAAGAAAGAAAAATAATTTTTTATTATTAAAAGAAACTTACTTATCAAAGCATGAGTTTCATGCTTGGGTCAATGCTTAATAGGTCAAGCCTCCATTGTAAGCTTCTAGGATTTTTGTTGAGTCAAAGTCAAAGTCATTATGTAAGAGATCCCTCCTTGGGCTCATTGTGTCAAAGAATTTATTTATTTATTTATTTTTTAAATGTCAAAGTATGTATTTCCTTCCTCCATCAAGTCATATTATTTAAACTATTCAAGTTGGCCAAGCCTCATTACAAGTTGAGCTCTTCTACTACTTCATGTCGGCCTCAATATAATGGACAAAAACAACTATATATAGCCTATGAACTCGACCCAACTTGTGAAGGAAGATGAAGTTTGTATCTGCAATTGGAAAGCAAGATCATAGGTCGAAGTCTGTAAGAGGACAGTGAGATTACAAGGTTGAATTCTGTAAGAGGACAGAGGGATTACAAGTTTGAAGTCTGTAAGAGGACAGAGGGATTACAAGGTTGAAGTCTGTAAGAGAACAATAAAACTACAGGGTTGAAGTCTGTAAGAGAACAACAAAACTACAAGGTCGAAGTCTGTAATAGGAGCAGTAAAAATGCAAAGGTCGAAGTCTGTAATAGGATCAATAAGATTGTTGGGGACAAAGGTACAATAATGGAATTGTAGAATCAAGTCTATATTGGAGCAACACAATTACAGAGCTGAGGAGCATATGTGTGTTGATAAGAGACTGACTTGATGGATCGAAGATCGTGTCATCGTAAAAAGGGTCTTGGTTTGTCTCATCTTGATTTGGTTCTACTAATAAAAGACTTTGACTGGGTTTTCCCCTTCATAGGGGTTTTTCCTTGGCTGAGTGCCTACATTTTGTGTTCTCTTGTTGCCTTTGAAGTTTTGGAAATTACTTGATGATGAAAATATAATGAAGAAGAAAAACATATTACAGGTTAAAGTCTGTAAGAGGACAATGATATTACAAGGTTAAAGTCTATGAGAGAACAGAGGGATTACAAGGTTGAAGTATGTAAGAGAACAACAAAACTATAGGGTCAAAGTCTGTAAGAGAACAAAAAAACTACAAGGTTGAAGACTGTTAGAGGAGCAATGAAAATGCAAAGGTCGAAGTCTGAAATAGGATCAACAAGATTGCAGGGGACGAAGGTACAATACTGTTGAAAATAGCAACAAGAAATGATAAAAATAGAATCCAGAATATTCCAATTTTAGTTTGTCCTTGAATTAAAATTGCAAATTAAAATTCGAATTTAGTCTCACCAGCTGCTTGAAAATAATTAATTCATTCATTATGGATTAATTAGTTGGAGAAATTCAAGTTAGAAGTCTTTGTGAAGTCATGCAACAGTTATCCCTTAAATTAAGGAGATTATCCCTTAATTAAGGAGATAAGATTGAGTTATATTTTAGTTGTAATTAGTTAGCTCAATTCACTGAGTTAAGTCCAGTTAAATTAGTTCCAAACTGTTTGAGGAACTAATTGTGAGTTATCAGTCAATTGATGCATGCATGCACTCAACCAGTGTACTCCAGATAACTGAAGATTCCCTCATTAGAAACTCATGCATGTCTATTCTGAGAAAGACCTAGTTGAGCTAAAAGTCAAGGACAATATACTATCATTTGCATGTTTTCTCCTATAAAGGAAACTCATGCATGCAGAAGGATTAAGGTTCCTTGAGGATTGCGCAGTTCTGACAATGTGTTAGAGCAGTGTGTGAGAGCATTGTTACATTGGGTGAAGGAGATCATCCCAGAGGTAATTGCGCAAGGAAATAGAAGCTTGGAGGGCAGAGGAGAAGGCTTGTGAGAAGCTTTGATTGCCTATAACCATCCAAGGGGATTGTACTGAGAGCTAGCTAGCTGTGAGAGCTAAGGCTTTGTATAATTCTGATGTATTTCCACCTTGTATGATAATACTGTTGTGGGGTTTTTAGTTGAGGCTTTCCCCTGAGTATTTTCTATGTTTCATGTGCATTGATTCTTCTTCTTCTGGTTATATGTGTTCAACTCGATCTTGCTCAATATTTAAGCTTCCGCAAATTGATAGTAGAAGTAGGTTATAGTATTTTGCTTTAGTATATTGCATTATCGATTTAATCTACAGTAAGATTTTCTACAGAGATCTTAGAGGTAGATTTGTAGAGAATTTGCATAATTTCTACATGGTATCAGAGCTAGCTGATCTATAGAGAAATTTCTACATTGTATCGGAGGCAAGTTTATCGAAGATGAGCTTATCGGAGTTGTGAACAATATATAGAGAAAAGATTTCGAAGTTTGAAGTTCGAGGTTGCAGGTGCAAATCGAATTCATATCATACTTCAAGGTTGGCCAATGGCGTTCTATGGCTTGAGACTCGAGTATGCCTTGGAAGGTAGCTCGAATTACATAGCATGGAAAGATTGTGTGGAGGCTGTATTAGAAGACAACGACTTGAAGGATTTAATTGATCAAGAAATCCCAAAGCTAGGTTCAACTAATGCACAAGAGTTGGCTGAATGGAAGAAGTGTGTGGCAAGGGCGAGACGGATCATCTTTGAGGGAGTTCGAGACCATATTGTCTCGAGTCTCCATGGGAAGGATACTCCTTATTTAATGTGGAAGACATTGAAGGACCTCTACCAGAACAGTAGCGACCAGAGGAAATTGGTGCTCAAGGATAAGCTTCGAAGAATCAATATGGAGAACGACGATACTATTTCCACATATCTGAACAAGCTCACCACTTGTAGAGATGAGCTTGGAAGTATGGGAATAACTACTATTGATGATGATATGGTGAGCCTCGCTCTCCTTGGCCTTCTAAAGAGCTGGAATAGCTACCAGGACTCTGTGAATGGAAGGGAGAAACTGTTGGATTAGGAACGACTGTGGTCAGTCTCATGCAGGAGGAGATCAGGAGGAGCACACGAGATGGTTCTTCATCCAAGGATGATGATGAAGAAAATCTGGCCTTAGCAAGTAAGGCAAGGAAAGGGAAGGGGAAGGCATCCCATTCCAAATCGAATTCTTCTCATGGAGGGAAGAAGGTTGACAAGTCTAAAGTGAGATTCTTTAATTGTCATGAGATGGGTCATTATGCCACTAATTGCCCATCGAAGAAGTCCAAGGAGGGATCCTCGGAAGGATCGGAAGGTGAGGCATTAGCCTCTCAATTCGAAATGGACTTTACCCTTATCGCATGCATGGTGTCATCGATGATGGGTTGTGTTTGGTATATTGACAGTGGAGCCTCATTCCACATGACCGACGATAAAATTTTATTCAGTACCTCGGAGGAGAAAGACCTCAAGATGCACATAGAGATGGGTGACGACAAAAGGTATAGTGTTTCAAGAGTGGGCATGGTTGTTTTTCAGAGGGAGCATGGACCTCCTATCACCTTGACAGATGTGAAGTATGTGCTTGGATTGAAGAAGAACTTGGTATTGGTCGCGATGTTGGAGGACAAAGGCTACGATGTTGTCTTCAGTAAAGGAAAGGTGTTCCTTAGACACATCACCATGAGACAGGTGAAACAGATCAGTTCACGAGTTAAGAACCTGTATGTTCTTGAGGTTCAAGATGCATGCAAAGCCTTGAGGAGCAAGGCAAAAGTTAGAGACTTGGTGGTTGAGAGGGAGAGTAAATTACCTCTCAACATGCAGTCCCAGAAGAAGTCTCAGACAATTGTGGAGGAGCCACAATTGGAGAAGTGGGTAGAGAGATCACGTGCAGCCATACCTCCAGGTGTGAGGTGGGGCGTTGTGAAGTGATAGTCTCTAGGAGGATGAAATTGGGCAGGGTCCATTGAGAGGTTTTATCTCATGGATCGTACCTTGCTGTGGGAGCCCAAAGTACATAGTAGCGGGAGGAATCAGTGGGATTTATGCAGTCAGAGATCAAAGTGACAAAGGCTAGAGCTATCATATACTGAAGAGTGCAGAGAAGGATTGACAATAATGCAGAAAGGCAGAGTCAGCCGAAGCGCAAAGGTTTCAGTTCACAGAGGCAATAGTAGTCAGAGACTTTGATCACAGATGCATCATACTAGGTTTTTTTTTTTTTTTTTTTTGTCATTGCTGGAGCAACAATACTAGAGAGAAGTGTTACTTACAGAACATTCCAAAGGTTCATGATTGGGATCGAGTTGAATTCCTTTCTTGTTGAAAGGGAGCGTTGAAAATAACAACAAGAAATGATAAAAATAGAATCCAAAATATTCCAATTTTAATTTGTCCTTTAATTAAAATTGTGAATTAAAATTCGAATTTAGTCTGTCCAGCTGCTTGAAAATAATTAATTAATTCATTATGGATTAATTAGTTGGAGAAATTCAAGTTAGAAGTCTTTCTGAAGTCATGCAACAGTTATCCCTTAAATTAAGGAGATTATCCCTTAATTAAGGAGATAAGATTGAGTTATATTATTTGAGTTGTAATTAGTTAGCTCAGTTTATTGAGTTAAGTCCAGTTAAATTAGTTCCAAACTATTTGAGGAACTAATTGTGAGTTATCAGTTAGTTGATGCATGCATGCACTCAACTAATGTACTCCATATAACTGAAGGTTCCCTCATCAGAAACTCATGCATGTCTATTCTGAGAAAGATCCAATTGAGCTAAAAGTCAAGGATAGTGTACTATCAGTTGCATGTGTTCTCCTATAAAGGAAACTCATGCATGCAAAGGGATTGAGGTTCCTTGAGGATTGTGCAGTTCTGACAGTGTGTTAGAGCAGTTTGTGAGAGCAGTGTTACATTGGGTGAAGGAGATCATCCCAAAGGTAACTGCACAAGGAAATAGGAGCTTGGAGGGTAGAGGAGAAGTCTTGTGAGAAGCTTTGGTTACCTATGAGCATCCAGGAGGATTGTACTGAGAGTTGGCTAGTTGTGAGAGCTAAGGCTTTGTATAATTCAAATGTATTTCCACCTTGTATGATAATACAAATTGTGGGGTTTTTAGTTGAGGCTTTCCCCGAGTATTTTTGTGTTTCATGTGCATTGATTCTTCTTCTTCTAGTTAAATGTGTTCAACTCGATCTTGCTCGATCTTTCTCAATCTTTAAGCTTCCGCAAATTGATAATAGAAGTAGGTTATAGTATTTTGCTTTGTTATATTGCATTATCGAGTTAATATACAGTCAGATTTTCTACATAGATCTCAGAGGTAGATTTGTAGAGAATTTGCAGAATTTCTACATGGTATCAAAGCTAGCTAATCTATAGAGAAATTTCTACAAGCACTGAAATTGTAGAATCAAGTCTATATTGGAGCAACAAAATTACAGAGCTAAGGAGCATATGTGTGCTAATAAGAGACTGACTTGATGGATGGAAGACCGTGTCATGGTAAAAAAGGTCTTGGTTTGTCTCATCTTGATTTGGTTATACTAATAAAAGACTTTGATTAGCTTTTCCCCTTCATAGGGGTTTTTCCTTGGCTGAGTACCTACATCTTGTGTTCTCTTGTTGTCTTTGAAGTTTTGGTAATTACCTTGATGATGAAAATATAATGAAGAAGAAGAACTAGTAACCAATCACAAGGAATTGTAAATTAAAGGAGAAATCTAATGAATAAGAAACTCTAATGTTGCCCTAATGGATTTCTCAAAATTTTTCTCATCCCTCACATACACAAGAATCAAACATGAGATGTACTTTTCCCAAGTAGAATTGTATATGAATATGTCATCCAAATAAACAATAACACATGAATCTATGAAAGGGCGCAATCTATCATTCATTAATCTTGTGAATGTAGATAGTCCATTGCATAATCCAAATGGCATAACTAACCATTGGTGCAAGCCTTGGATAGTTTTGAAGGTGATCTTCCAAGTATATTCTTATCTTACTCAAATTTGGTGATACCTTGACTTTAAGTCCAGCTTGGTGAAGTCTTTTGCTTGTTATAACCTGTCTACCAAATCATCTATCCTATGTAAGGGGTACCTATTCTTGAGTGTAATTTTGTTTAATGCCTTGTAACCAATACATATATGCCAAGTCCCATCTTTATTTGGAACAATTAGAATGGGTGACCCACATGGTGAGGTACTTGGGCAAATGAAACCTTGTTCTCATAGTTGTTGCAACTGCTTCTTCACCTTTTTGCTTCTATAATAGACTATGTGTACCTCCTAATGTTTGACAATGACAAGTCTGTAACATCCCTGGTGAAAATTCCATGCAATAAAAGTTAATAAAGGCAAAATAATAACCAAAGTTGATGGGACATGTGTTCCAAGATGAATGGTGGGCAAAACATCCTAGTGGGTGTTCATTCGGTTTATTATGGCTAAGGAATGATAAAGGATTTGGAAAGGAAATTGGCATTTTTGGCACATTTATTTATGAAAACAATGGAAATTAGGAGAAAAGGAAGCTCAATGGTCATAGGTTGCATGTGAGGAGGAAAATGAAGCAAAATAATGGAAATTGAAGAGAATAGAGGAATCATTGATAAAAAGGCTTCCGAGGATAAGTTGGTAAGGTTTTCCTCAACATTGGATCAAGAAAGTAAAAGGAGGCAAAGAGGAAGTAGAGATCAAGCAAGGAAGAGTAGGATCAAGAAGCTACAACAAGATTCTTGCAAGTATCAATTTGCATGTGTGATTTCCTTGCTAGATTTGGCATGCGTGGTATTGCATGTGGTTCTTTGTTGATATGGCATGGGTTTTGCTAGGTGTGACAATGTTTTCAACCTAGCCTTTCCATTTCCGGATAGCCATGGTGTGATGGGGTTCTCATGTTTTGGTTGAGCTGGATTTCCCGATGGATTCCAAGCTGAGTGAGGTGGATCTCCGAAAGAAATAACACATGGCCTATTGATCCCTTAAACATACTATGGATTGCAGTAAAGCCACTGGCCCAGTGAGCCCTGAATCGGACTGTGGGTTGCGGTAAAGCCAGGTATTGTGTGTCTTTATGGGCCTAGGAATCCTTGACTGGTTAATGGCGAGATATACAATAAATACTAGAGGTGGTTCCCCTTGATTACACCTAGGAATCCTTGCCGGTGAATTGCGAGATATACAGTAAAGGTTAGAGGGTGGAGTCTTGGTTTAGGGCTTAGTGATCCCTAGATCAGACTGTGAATTGCGGTAAATCCTAAGAGACTAGGAGACAAGGAAATTCCTCATGGTGTAGGTGGGGAAATCCAGTGGCATCCATGCTTGTTTATTATTGGGATGGATTACGGTAAAGCACAATTTCTACTGATGACGGTGAGGTGGTTTAGCCTTAGGATGCCTTGATTCGTTCTTTGGCTTGAGTCCCACATTCATGCTTGGAATATGGCACGGGGGTGAATGGTTAAAGAGAGATTTGGCTCAGTCATTCTATGGTTGGGTGGAACATGTTAGTCCCATGTTGGATTTTGCATTCGTTAATAAGAGGTTCTTTCCTTGATATCTTAGGTATAAATGTACTGGTTTATATGTGGATTTTATGGTTGATTTATCCTTGAGATTTCTGTTGTTATTATGTTGGTTAGAAGCATGTATTATGAGAGTGATGATGTATGGATTTCCTCATGTTTTGATTGGTAAATGAATGAACAATGTATCTATGACCTAATATATGACAATAATATATGATAATGCAACTAATGGTATAAGGGAACAATGGTTCTTAACAATTCTCAGATAAGTATGAGACCCATATGCTTAAATCTGTTGTTTTCACCTATAGATTACATATTTGTGATATGTTTGACGAAATCCCTATCATGGCTAGTAGGGGTCCAATCAAGCCCTTGCTCGATTAATTGCATTTGTATCATCATTACCTTATTATCTTTATGTTTTGAAGGTGTCATTTAATTATGGACAGTGACCGAGGCTCTGGGCATGAAAAAGTGGCTCAAATCCCAGGGACGCTAGTACAACATTAACAAAAATAGTCCTTGGATGCTGGCATGCCATGTTGTGGGAGTGTCTAGAGCCCTCTGGACGTAGGCATGCCCATATCATGGGAGAGTCTGGGGGTTAATTGGTCTAAAGACTTAGTGGGACCCAAGGGCTGGTTGGTGGAAAGGTTGGGATGGTTCTTGGGACTCCTCATGTTGATGTGGGTATGTTGTGTTTTCGTCGATTCCAATTCCTTAAGGTCACATAGGAGGTTGAATCCCATCATAGTATCCTCTCGTCACATGTTTACCCTAGATGGCCGGTTACTTAGGTAGATGTGGGAGGAGGGTGTTACAAAGTCCGGTAGCAGTTGGATCTCCTGCTCCACTTCCCTATTGGATGGTACCTCTTTATTCTCCTATAATGCACCATTGTATGTCTGTGGCAATTATTCGAGTCATTGTTTGTGTTCCTCAATACACCCCTCTAGGGATGACTTTGCTCTCACCCTTGTATGTTTGTAGCAATTGTTATAATTTTTATTTGTTTTCCTTAGTACACCCCTCCAGGGATGACTTTTCTCTCACTGACTCTTCTACAAACTAATTTTCTCTTAAAAATTATAAACCATGCTTCTTGTTAGAACTGATCAATTTCTTGGCTTGGTTGACACTTACTAGCAAAATTATGGAATTGTCTTTGTGTGTGTTGATGGTGAGGGATTTTTCGCCCTTAATGAGGCCATATGGGCTAGATATTTGCATGAAAAATACATCCCACATATGCATATAGGGACTTCCAAACACCGCTCCACATACATCAAGTGGAAATACGTCTAGTTCTACTCGACCAATAAAATCATCATTAATATCAAATCTAATTTTGAACTATTTCATTACCTTTATTTATGCATTGCTATTCACCCATCCCTATGGATGCGGGCTTGGATGGTCACAAACTTTCCATCACAATTTGTTGACCAACTTTGTTGCAATGAGATTCGCATGTGATTCTGAGTAAAAAAGGCATAAATTTAAATATTCTTGGCGTGCATCTTTGTATGGTAGAGTTTGGTTATCTCCCCCTCTTCCTATTGTTGTAGGCTACTTAGTTTCACTCCCTTCTAAATTTAATTGTAGACAATCTTATAATCAGTGTCCAAGCTACTTTACACTTGAATACTCAAATCTGTGGCCATGAAATTTTTCTTCTCCTAGTCCTTATTCAGGTTCTACGGGCTTAGTTCTAGATGCAATTTACAACACTTCTCTTATGGAGGATTGTTGATGTTACAGTGGTTGTAAATATATTTAAAATTGTATGTTATGGATGTTTCCCTTTCATCCTTCCCCACTTCACATGATATGTAAAGTATCATGGATATTCTAGTGGACACTTCGTCAAAACAAATATACTAAAAAAGAATTTAAAATATGAAATCTACTTAATGAGAGTTAATTTTTCCTTAGATTTATAGATTCGTTAATTAATTATTATGTTATGATTATCCATGAAATAGATAGAATATGCAGAAAATATATAATAGACAAAAATGCAATCACCCACAACCAAAATAACATAAGATATGATCTAGGAAATCCCCGTGGGAGAAAACCCAGCTAGAAGATGAGGTTGATGTACTTTCTCTTTCTCTTAGTGGAAATGGATCCAAATACAAAAGAGTTAGACTTGTGGCCTATGGGTTGCTACAATCCACAAAAATATTTATGTTTTCTCTCTCTATATCCGCTCTCAAAAAGCACTAAAATAGAATGGAACCCCTTTTCCTCCTAGTGGTTCAACTATAACACAATCCAATTGTTGGACACCTAATCCTCAATGGGTTAGTGTGGAAGCCGAATGGACAAAAGGAGTCCAAGAGACCTTGGGATGTGAAACCCAATGGTCACATATTGTACTATAAATGTATATCTCTTGTTAATAAAAATTGTACTCTCCTGATTATCTTTCATATTGTCCTTGCTGCCCATGTGTGTTTAACATGGTATCAGAGCCATGATGTGTGGCTTGTGTAGTTTTCTTCCTCAGGGTTTATCCCCTAGTTAAAAAAAAATGACATGTTGTTATTCCCTGAGCAACTGGTGTGAC
Organism: Pinus taeda; assembly: GCA_000404065.3. Classification (NCBI taxonomy): domain Eukaryota; kingdom Viridiplantae; phylum Streptophyta; class Pinopsida; order Pinales; family Pinaceae; genus Pinus; species Pinus taeda. Next base: position 153,858 of record APFE030515019.1, read on the forward strand.
CACTAATCCACTGAGCACTGTCCTCAACGCCTCTGTCCTCTCAAGGATTAATTTGGTGAATGATTACTTGATCCAGAGTGGAAGGCAGAAGAACGCCTCTGTTGAATCGACATACCACCGGTAACATAACTGTTTTTCATGCTGCCTGAAATACGTTTGCTGCTTTGAGTATTTGTACAAATGAATGCCGTTTTTCAAATGTAATGGTATCAATTCGTATCAATTCGAATGGTTTCAAATGAATGGTGTAACCTCAGTGTATCAATCCGAATGGTTTCAAATGAATCACTATTTCAATGTGTTTCAAATCAATGCGTATCAATGCGTTTTTCAAATAAATGCTGCTCCCTCTGCCATATTCTCTGTCATTATTCTTTGCAATGAAAAATATTTGTCTCATCGATTCTCGAAGCATCGAATCTGTGTGTGCAAACTATTTTGTTGTTGCGTTGAAAGGAGCATGACTATTACTTTCAATGGTGTGTACACCCTGCTCTGCGAAATTTAAGCAATTAAATGGGTCGATTCAGCGATTGAAATTGTTGTTGATTTGAGTTTTGAACGCTTGTTACCTGAGAAGGGATTCTTCCGAGTTCCATGAAACGCAAATACAGAATAGAAAATATGCCAACCCCGTGCTGTAATGGCTCAAATCCGAAGCATCTGAATACTCAAATCCAATGGATTCTTTGAGGAATTCGAAAATTTGGGGCTTGTAAAGGCACACATTCAATTCACCAACAGTTCTTTCAACGAAATTCAATAATGAATGAAAGAGAAGTATAGGAATGGGAGTTTCAATGCTCAAATTCGAGAGTTTTATTCGTAATTTTGATAAATTGATAGAAGATTCTACCAATGTGTAGAAGCTCCTAGCATAACTTCTGTTTCTCCGAGGCTCAAATCAGCGTGTTAAAGCTGTAAGTGGCGAAATTGGACGTTTACGGCCTTTGAAGCGTTGCATGGACGCATCGCTAATCGGTGAAACAACGATCAAAGTTAACGCTATAAGTTAACGTTGTCTATTACATTAGTACGCTGCCCATTAGTATCAGAACCGTTTGATGAACGCCCAGAAGAACGTTTTGGTGTCAAAACTGTTTGATGAACGCCCAACTCCCACTGTTTGATGAATGCTTGGTATTTCCTACTGTTATGCTTGGTATTTCCTATTGTTACGCTGCCCATTTGGTATCAGTGGCGTGAATGAACGATTCAGAGCTCGTGTGATTGAGCCGGTCTAAGTCTGTGATCGTTTCACGAGGTGGTGGTGGCTCTATCTTGCAAAGAACATTCACTTTTGCAGCATCCGACAGGGAGGCATTTCAATTCGTATTGCCATGGTCGAGCCGCTTTGGGTGACAGTGGATTGTACTTGAGTGTAATCCAATCACCGAATTCGTTGCCCAGAACTGGAAGCCACCTATTAACTGAGAGTTGTTCTTTCTTAATCAATTGCAGTCATAAGCACCTTTGCTGATGGGACGAATTAATAACCAAAAGGGGAAGTAAATGGCACAGTGGTGGGCAAATTGCTCCTGAAGGACCATGCATTGATGGTTGAATGTAACACATGGTTGGGGACCAACTTTTAGAGCTCATTCGAGGAAGATCGAAACCTTTAGAACCTTCAGCTACATTCATGGAAGACAAGAGACCAAACATCACTCTCTGTTGCATCAAATCAAATTTAGAGGTCGAATTGTCTCTATTCCAAAATGGTCGTTCAGCTGTTGTATGGAGGAGCCTGTGAGAAAATTATTGGCGTGACCTATCATTAGCCGATTCAGAAAACATCCTTGGATCAGAATTTGTTTTGTTGAATGTGGAATTCACTGTCAAAGTTATCATATACAATCTGGGTTGTGTATTGCTTGAAGTCAAGAGCGTATGAATTGTTGGGGTGAAGTCTACCACAGACAAAAAACTTTAGTTATGTTGGGTATGCGAATTCCTAAGCAAGTTTCTGAATTCTAAAGGGCAGATTGAAGAAGACGAAGACCATCTTTAGGTACACCAATGCAGTTGTAGCTTCCCTGTGGGACCGCATGCCACCTCGTGGCCATTCGATGAAGGGATTGTTAATGATACCAGGATTGTTGTAAGTTTTGTGTGGGGATGCCAAGACCATCACAAGAGAATTTCAAAGTATTCATCACTGGGAAACGTATATTATTAAGTTAGATCTGCAACGACACTTCAAGGGAAACGATGTTGAACACTGTGTGCTTGCTAAATCTTTGCCTCTAAACGATCAGGCTGAAGAATACCCACGAGGGCATCAAGTTTCCAAGCCAAGTTGGGGTCGATTTTTCCATTAAAAGGAGAGCCATACGTTGCCATAAACTGTGGGTTGATTCTATGGATTATGAGACCAAGTTCATTCAGTGAGAGGACCAAACCATTTCTGAATTGGTGTGGGTTGGAGTCCCAGCTCAATGGCCAGAATTAATTATTTTTTAGAGCTATTGAGCACATTAATGTTGTCTATTGTTGAAGACACAGTGAAGGTCAACAAAGGCACTCTCTTTGACATCCAAACCTCTCTGCAAAATGCACAGGAAAATATTGAGTTTTTGCAGCTAGAAACAAAGCTACAGCAGAAAGAATTACAACAGTGGAGTCATCATTCTGAACATGTTTCTGTTCAGAACATTGAGACTGCAACCCATCAACAACAAGTCATTAATGTTACAGTTCATTCAGATAAAGCAACAAGGTTACATGCAAATGCAGAGGTTCAGCTTGCACTTCCCAAGCCCATCATCAGACCTTGGGAACAACTTGTCCACAACAAGCACATAACTGGTCTTGGATATGACAAGGACTTGTCCTTTCATATTCCAGACTACTCAAAGCCCATTCAGTTTCAGAGTGTTGGATTTATTCATGACAGTTCACGTGCTCCTCATGACAGTTCACCTCCAGCTATTCCAGATTCTACTCCTCTTCCACCGGAACAACAACAACAACAGATTGTGAAATGCCAACACTGTGACCGAGTTGGCCATTTGAAAGATCACTGTTTTGATCTTCATCCATGTAAGCACTGTCATAAAACCAGTCATTCTTCACACAGATGCTTCAAAAACAAACCTCCTGCAAGAACAAAGATTCATCTTGGATGGATCGCTTCTTGGCAATGGGCATCGACAGCCAAGAAGATATTCCAAACACATGTCAGAACTTGTTCCAGAGTATTGAAAAGTCTTGCAGCTGAGTTTTCTCCATCATCTCACCTTGTATCTTACAAGGGGGGAAATGATGGTCATCTACAAGCTTCAAAGCCACATCAAGCGAGCCTGAGCCACAACCTGCCACACCAGTTTCAGAGTTGTAGCCAGAGACAAAGATGCCCGTGAACATGCCTTCAGTTGGTAATCTAGGACACTTCCTCTAGCAGAAGACTTTAGCTTCTTGCCAGTTTCGGAAGAATTCCAGGAACAAATTGAGAACACTTCCTATAGCAGAAGACTCTAGCTTCTTGCCAGTTTTGGAAGAGTTCCAGGAATTGCATTAAGCATTCCAGAGTTGTTGGTCATCCTTAAACCATCACAGGTTGAGACTTCCCTTTTCAGGTTGAAGTTTTCCCTCAATATAAAAATTTACGATGAGTAGATGCGAAGTTTATTTGGGATTGGTTCTGGTTCTGCTTTTGACATTGCAATCCACAACCACATGGATTCAATTTGACTCCTTCAATTTGACTTCTTCTCCTCTTAACTAGAGTTACAATTTCAACTCTTCTAGCATCTTCTTCATAATGATCACATAGCTAGCTCCATTTCCATGAATAATGGGGTTAACGTGACATCATGTCAAATCATGGTGGTAAAAAAGGAAGGTCAACTTTTGGGTGGCATGACTTTTGCATTTGGACTCCATTTGAGGTTAATTTTGCATCACTGGAAGGTAATTGTGTATAGAGTAGCACTAGAGGGTCCTACACTCAAGCAACAAAGTTTTACCCCAAATAAAATGCAATTTAATTCATCAAAATATTTTTCTGAATGTTTAAGGCCCCAATTCACCAAATTGGGCCCCCCTGGTAAAAATGGTCCTATGAGTTTATTCCTCAATTTTTTCCACTCTAAAAGCATAAATATGGATGAAAAATAATATAATGATCAAATCTATATCATACCGCCCCATTTTGGGAGGTTTTGGCCTCAAAAATATTTTATTGAATAAGGTGAGGAATTTTCCCCACACCTTCTCTCTGGTGTACCATTTACCCTTGCCTAGAAGGTATTAATTCATCCCAATTCCCTAAAGGTCATGCTTCACTTGTCTTGTAGTCCTTGACCTATTCTGTAAAATTATATCTTCTTTTAATTAAACTTGAGCATTGTTGAAATTGTAACTAGGTTTGGTCTTCATAATTGTCACTGTACTTGTATCAATATGTATTTTATGTAAAAACAAAAGAAAAAAACGTTATTATTATTTTCTAGCATGTTCTTCATACTTTGTTTTTTTCAAAAGAAAATGTAAGAGGGCATGTTCTTCGTGACCCTTGTAAAAGAAGAAAAATTTGAATGTTTTAAAATGTCATTTATCCCTTGAATTTGTTAATTCGACCCTCCTACCCTTCACGTTAGCTCTACTCTTAGAGGCACTTTTTCAGCAAGAAATTTGGTGATCATCTATGGAAGATTAATTTTGGTTTGTGGCATGGAATCTGAGGGTCACTTATGAGATAAATAAATCTTCTTTTGGCATCCTTTCTTTGTGACAATGCAAGTTTTTTCTGAGGCATCTTCTCTGTGACAATGCGAATTTTTCTGGGGCACATTCCTCTGTGATATGTGAGCTAATAAAGGGACTAGATTTATGTGATATGCAAGCCATTAGAGGGACCAATATTCTATGACATGTGAGCTATTCGAGACACCTATCTTCCGTGGACTATCTTATGAAAAACTTCTTGTTTAGATTTGTTGGAGGGATGACTTAGCAATTGGATCTTCCAGTCTGTTAGATGTGACTTGGATTTATCTTGTTGACAAAGAATATATAAGGAAATGATTCATGGGTTTTTCCCTTGTGGGTTTTGCCACGGCCTTTGGCCTAACTTCTGGTGTCTATTGTCTTTTTGTGCTCTGTGATATCCATAATTAAATGTACAATTGATTGATGACATAATTAAAGTAAGATAATGCTAAATAAAACATATAGAAACAATGATAAGTATTTATCATGCTCAAAAAGTCTATCTTTCAATCGAATTTCAACATGGTATTAGAGCTAGGAATTAAAAATCAATTTGAACCAAGGTGGTCCAATGTCCATGGAGGAAGTATGTGATCCAATCTCTTAGAGAAAATTACTTTTGTGATCCATATTTGTTCAAAAAGATCGAAACCTTTGTAATTTGCACCTTGTGCAAAGGGCCAAATTCTGTGATGTATAACCTCTTCTAATGAGTTGAGTTTTGTGACTAATATTCAACGCTAGAAGACCGAAGACTATGGTTTGGTATTGGTAATAGAGGTTTGAATCACGTGGATCATAACCTAAGAAAGGAGCCCAAAATCTATAATTTGGTCCTATGACAAAGGTTTGAACTTCTAAGGTATACACTTGTTACAGAGGGCCAAACTTTCTAAGGTACATCTTTGTGAAAAAGAGAGAGAAGTCTTCTATGCAATCTTTGTGCTTATAATCTACTATCCTTGACAACATGCATCCGAACTATGTAATCATCGTAGAAGTAAATTCATCTCTATGGAACCATGTGGAGAGGTCTTAGTTACCTTAGGGCAAAGTGATCTCTAAGGTCCATATTATCCAAGGCATCTGAATTTCATGAATAGACAAGTTTGAGTAAGACAAGTTTTATGAATGATGAATTTGAGGCTTATGAAGAAGACCATGGCTCAAAGTCCAAACATATGTATGACATCCAAATTGTCTCTTCGAGGCAAACATCAAAGTCTAGTTCAAAAACCTGAGTCATTATGTTTCTATGTAACAAGCTACCTGTAACACTTTAGCATTGATAATGATGCAAAGCCTGAACATCTATGCAAATTAAGAAACACTGTTATATCTCCTTGTAAGAAGGATTGTGATCCTAGTTATAAGGAATCCAAATATTTATGAAGTGTGCGGCAATACGAGCTATATCGAGCTCATCTATGTGGCACAAGCCATGATATCAAGACTTCCTTCCTATATGTAAAAGAAGGACGAATTACTCCAAATAAGTCGACATGTCTGATATTGCCCTATTACAATGAAGTCTGAAATGTATAATTAAAAGGTTTTGAAGATTATGTAGAGACTCAGACTCTTCTATAGACAATGTGTGTACAAATTCTATGAACAAAGACACAGGACATTGCAAACAACTAAAATAAATATTTGTGGTTTTTATCCTAGTTTGATGGCTGAAGGTCTAAGGTACCTCTATTGAAGAGAGATGATATATGTCAGCTGAAGAAAAGTAAAATAATATATGTCGCAGAGGACCATGTCTTTTGTGATAAAAAGGTTGTAAAGATGGACAGGTAAGGTTGAAGAGGTATATATATATATATATATATTTGTTCATTTAAAAGTTTTCTTGCAACCAATGACCTATGTCAATTAGATTGCATATAATGCTACTAGTATTATAGGTCGTGGTGAAATCACATCTAGGAATTAACGTGAATAGTAAGCTAGCAATATTAATGCTCCCCTAAAAGATTATAAAAGGTTTGTATAAACATATTGTATAAGAAGTTGTGTCTCCTTCAATATGTTAGTACTTTGATCCCTTTCTTGTAAGGTTAGATAATCAGTAAACCTAACATCAAGAAACTCCACCTAATCTATAGAAGGCTTGTCAATAACATTTATAGGGTTTGTAGATAACACATCTGTATACTTGTAAAATTTGCAAATTTGAAGTATGGCAGGTGTTGACGACTTTGGATATTGAAGCATCTAGGATTTGTAACCCCTAGATAAACTTTTAATTAAAAAACCCTAGGGATCAACCCTAGGACTTATCATTTTCGTTGACACGAAGAAGCCCTAGATCTTCGAAGTAACATAAATGACATCATACTGATGCAAGGACAAGGATGGTGAAAATTACAAAAGATCCAAGCTTAAGAGGGAGTTGACTATTCTCAAAAGATAAGTATTCTACACCTTTTCTCATTGATTAAGACTATTGTTATTGTCATTAAGTTTTGGTTGGTCTCTTGTCTATGTATTCTCTTCTTGGTTATATCTATTCTCCCATATCCTCCCAATGAGGATTGAAGGAAAATAACTAAGATGAACTAGGCTTTGGTAATAGAAGAATGAATGAAGCATAGCCAAGAGGACTTTTCATATGCAGTCTAGAAGAAGAACCAAGGATCTAACAGACTTAGAGTAAGTCTTGATTTTTATAGAATGCAACAAAAGACAACATTAAAGCAAGAAGGTTATCCCAATAAGAGGGAGAGGAACATGTTAAGACAATTGTGTCAGTTAAAAGAGTTGCTCCATATTTTTGAAGGAGCCTCATGATTAAAGAAGACCTCGTATTTTGGGAAAGGAGGACTCATGAGTCAAAGGAATGATTTTTTACTTCAGAGTTAGTTGGAAGAATAATTTGACATGAGGGATCTTACACTACAACTTGAGACTTGATCAAGTTGGGTTGGCAATGTTGATAATGAGTAGAGACACTACTGATGGTTGGGATTTGGTATGTTTTCTTGTAAGATCATGAAGCAAGATTTTGTTATACTACGAAGGCGGAAGATATGACAGTTTGTACAATTAGTTGTGAAGCAGTTTGGCTCCATAAAACATTTAATGGACTATTTGACGACGTGATGAATTCAATCGTGATACTGTATATGAAGATTGCCAAAGAACCAGGAAGGTCAAAGCACATTAGGATTTGTGACATGATAGAGCCATGAAGCTACAGTATATTTCCACCGATGAATAGGTAGTCGATGTATTAATGAAGTCCCTTCTTAAGGGAAATGATGAGCATTTTTGACAAGGTTGGGCTTGTGGAAATCTCATCCTAGTTTGAGAGGGAATGAAGATGGAAACCTTGTTCTCCATGTGTCATGTGTTATGGCCATGACTAACAGTCCTAAATCTAGTACATGAACATGGATAGGGAGAATGGTGGATTGGATAAGCATCAGGGACCGACATTCTTGAGATCTGTACTATGACTAGGACTAATAGTCGTAAGTCAACTACATTGATCTAATATAAGAATGTTCTAAAGGGCTGATATTTCATTGTGTTAAGTATTGTGACAATGGATTAGGAAATGTTCTTATGAAGACATACTTTGGTGAGCCTAGGTGGAGTATGTGCCTAAGAGAGGCGGTGTTGTCCTATGGAACGCCTCCCAACATTGTGCTTCGATCTATTGGAGATATAAAGCTTACTTGTCAAGGCCTTGGGATTTTGAAAATGTCGGTTACGATGATGTTATCATCAATGATCTTATCAATCTAGATCCTTTCTTATAGAAGTCTTGAACTTGAGAATATCCCGATGAGTCATTGTGAATACCTCCCTAGTTAAGAGGGAGTGTTGAAATTGTAACTAGGTTCGGTCTTGATAATTGTCATTATACTTGTATCAATATGTATTTTATGTAAAAACAAAAGAAAATAATAATAATTATTTTTTAGCATGTTCTTCATGCTTTGTTTTGGTCAAAATAAAATATTAAAGGGCATTTTCTTCACGGCCCCTATAAAAGAAGAAAATTTTGAAATTTTAAAATGTCATTTTTCCCTTCAATTTGTTAAGTCGACCCTCCAACCCATCAAGTCGGCTGTATATATTAACACCTATTCTCCACCATTTGGCAAGCAATTCAATGATCATATATGGAAGAGTCATTTGGGTCTATGGCATGAAATTTGAGGCACATTCTTATGAGATAAAGCGAGCTTCCTGTGGCATATTTTCTTTGTGACAATGTGAGTGTTTTTTAGGCATCTTCTTTGTGATAATGTGAATTTTTACGAGGCACCTTCCTCTATGGTATGCGAGCTAATTAAGGGACCAGACTTATGTGATATGCAAGCTATTTGAGGGACCAATACTCTACGATATGCGAACTATTTGAGACACCTATCTTCTATGACTTATGGACTATCTTATGGCAAACTTCTTGCTCATATTTGGTGGAGGGTTGACTTGGAATTTAGATATTTTAGTCAATTAGATGTGACTTGGATTTCTCTTGTTGACGAAGAATCTATAAGGAAAGGATTAATGGGTTTTCGCCTTGTGGACTTTTTCATAGCGTCTAGCCTAACTTCTGGTGTTTATTGTCTTTTTGTGCACTGTGATCTCCATAGTTAAATGCATAATCGCTTGATGACATAATTAAAGTAAGAGAATGCTGAATAAAACATATATGAAAAACCACAAGTAATTATAATGTTCATAAATTTTATCTTGCATTTGAAGTTAAACAAGCATTTGGTGTGAAATCCTCTACATAATGCAGGACTTGTTCCTCTTCTTGATCTAACAACATAGTTACCAATCAAACGAGAAAATTACCTAGTACCTTTTTTTAAGGTAGCAAAAAAAGGACCCGATTTTGAAAAGTGGTTATTTACAATAATATATATATATATATATATATATTTTTTTTTCTTCTTCTTCGCCGGAGCATATTTTTGGCACTTTAAATTTTCTTATGAATGTTTTTTTTAGATGTGAGTGACTTTCATGTTGATTTTGAAAAGTGTTGAGGCTTCATCGACCACATTTTTTTAGAGGGTTTATTTTTGACACTTCACACTTTGTAATGTCTTCTTCTTCCATGATATATTTATTTTTAAGTGTTTATGTATTTGTGTTTTTAATTTTTTTTTTCAATTTTTTTTTGCAATAAAATCTTCAATTTTTCGAATAGTTATTTTTGGCACTTTAAATTTTCTTATGAACGTTTTTTTTTTAGATGTGAGTGATTTTCATGTTAATTTTGAAAAGTGTTGATGCTTCATTGACAACCTTTTTTTTAGAGGGTTTATTTTTGACACTTTACATTTTGTAATGTCTTCTTCTTCCATGAGATATTTATTTTTAAGTGTTTATGTATTTGTGTTTTTTCAAATCTTTTTTGTAATAAAATCTTCAATTTTTCAAATAGTTAAAGAAATAAAAAAAATGGTCATTATTTTAAAGTTAGGATTTTCTTTATGTTTATGCATTATTAATTAATATTTCAATGCACATAAAATAATTGTCACCAAAAAAACCAATATTTTTAAGCATATGACAAAAAATACACACTCTGAATATAAATACAATGAAAACAATACGCATTTTGAGACTTTTTGTTAAAAACGACACGTTAAATAAACGATTTCTATGGGAAAATCTTAATTTAAAAAAAAAAAAAAACTTTAAAAATAACATTTTTTTATGAATTTTATGTCAAAAAATTAATAGTAATCACTGTATTTTTGCAAAAAATAACGATTCACATAAAAATTAAAGTGAAAATTAGATAATACAAACATTAAACATATAACAACAATAATGAAATACTCATTCTTCTCATAAAATCTCAAAGTCTAAACGTTGCAAGTAAAATTGATGAATAACTCTCAAAATTGAGCTTTATATGCAAGCATAACTTAAAATTAATCAATAATATCAACTAACCTATGTTCAACATCTTCTAGCCCTTCATTAATATCTTCTTCCACTATATTTTCTACTTCAATTTGGTCATTTTCCTCTGCTAATGGATTTTTCATGCCCGCAAATCTTCCAAATTGTCATTTTCCAATCATTCCATATAACAGTGGTTGAGGTTCCTTTGTCTTTTTTGTCACACGTGATTCATTAAAATCCCCTTTCCTCAAACCAACTTCTTGCATTGCATTTGGAAGAAAATGAAGAACATTAATTATTTGTTGAATAAAATTGCATTGTAGTGAGTCTTTTTCAATTGCAATGCAATTTCTTCATTTTTGTAGGCAACATGCTAGTGTTGTACCTATTCATCAAACACAAAAGCAATAATTAAGTAAATTAGTATAAACACATAAAAACTAAAAACTGAAACATTAAAATTGAATTTTAAATAATAAAACTTACATGAACCTGAGAATAAATCCAAAACCTAATCTCCTTCATTTGAACATAAATATATAAGATAGTTAATCAATGTTTGTGGTTTTTGATAAATGTTAACTATCTCTCCTTTTGAATATTTATTCTCATATGTTAGTTTTCTTATGACAACATCATGAACCAGTGCAATACTTGACTATGACTCTTTCCATCTACTCGATTCAGAAGAATAGACTTATAACTATCATCTTTTGTCCAACTTTCAACATGGATGAACTCACAGTTATTTATAATAGCTTGATCTTCGAAAGAAACAAGATTTGACTTTTGCCTATAACATGACTGATCCTGGTGGATATTGGTGGCCACCCGCCAATTCCACTTGGACACCCAACATTGTTTCTTTCAGTTTTCCAGTTTCCTTAATTGTAGCACAATTTACTATTTTTAGCAGTTTTTCGGGTCCTAAACTTCCGGAGCCATTTTGAGGCCCTAAACAACGTTTTTTTGGCAATCTACTACCGATGATTTCTCAATAAAATCATCTTTTTTGTTGTAGTCTTTGGAGGGATCTTTCCAACAAGGTATCATGTGCGTCAAACGGAGATAATATGACCAAGTCATGACCCCGGGAAGTTGGTTGTCCAACTAACCCCAACAGGTCCTACAAAGTCTTGGTGTTACATCTCCTCGGGTTAGGGTTTTGGTTGTTTAGCGTTTGCGCTTATTGTTCAATAATAAAAAGTCCCCTTGAGCCTCATTGTACGACAGTTTAGAGCCATGTAGCTGCCACATCTCTTCTCAGGGATAAGCTACAATTTCTTGAGCTAGTTTATTTCCATTTTTGTTACTAGGCATATTTCAGTATTTTACATTAATGAAATGAAGTATTATTTTTGCTGCATATCTGTATTCTTGGTTATATCTGTAATTTGTTATGTTCTTGTTTAAATTTGGATTAATGGTATCAGAGCAGTCTGCTCATTCTTTGCTTTTCTTTGCATGTCCCCAACGAGGTCAGAATATAAGGAGTTAGGGCTTGAACTGGTCAAACCGTTGCAAGACCAGCCTCGCAAATCTTGACAACCTTCCATGGCGGATGAAAAGAAAGACGGATGGAGGGGGGGGGGGGGGGGAGGTAGGAGATCCTATCAAAATCTTGCTCGTAGAGGCCCTCGAGCGACAAAGGAACGCGATGATGGACAACTTTGCCTAGATCCTTCAGCGGCTACCCAGGGGCGACACATCTACTTCCAACAGCTACTCTGGAAGTGCCACACCCTTTGAGATACAATTAACTTTGACATTACCACATTTGAGGGTCAGATAGATGCAGACGATGTAGATAAATGGTTAAATTTTCTAGAAGGGTATTTTTCTGTTCATGATTTTTCCGGATGGGAAAAGATTACTTTCACTCTTCTCAAATTCACCCCCAACGTCAAGGACTAGTGGGAAACATACTGCGAGCAAAAGGATGAAAGTATGACCTCACTGTTTCATCCACATCCACTTGGAATTCATTCCGGGATGCCATCAAGGAGCAGTACTACCCTATCGGAAGCTATGAGGATAAATACATAAAGTGGACCACACTACGGCAGGGAAGGGACCAAGATGTGCCAGAGTTTACCAATATTTTTCATACCCTTCACACAAAGTTGGGTATCAAGGATACTGAGCAGCATTTGGTACTAAAATATCGCGGGTGCCTACACAGGTACATGTAGGACGAGATGGACTTCTGGGACATCTCCTCGTTCGGCACAATGCACCAATACGCTATCAAGATAGAGCAGAAGTTTAAATAGAAGAAGCAAGACTTTGGATCTGCGAATCCAAAGCAAGGGAAAGGTGACCCTAAACCACAAAACAAAGGACAAAGATAAGGCGATGTGGCCTAGGACAACCCGCCAAAGCCGCAAGCAAAGAAAAACACCATGAAGCTGAAGAAGGAAATGAAAAAGTGGTGTGAGTTCCATAAGAGCTCCACTCACAATACAAGTGAGTGTCGGGCCAGGCAATCCACTGGTGGCCGAGCTAAAGGCTTCAAAATTAGATGCATGTTCCGACTCTGAGTCAGAACTTGACAAGGGGAATGACAAAGGGAAGTAGATTATCGATGTGGAACCCAATGCCACCGTTGCCACCATGAAGATCCAAAAGGAGGAACCCGAATATCCAGAGGAGGAGGAGCACCTATTCCACTCCCAGATATGGGTAAAGGGTTCTTCGTTATAGTTCATTGTCAATAGCGAGAGCCAAAAGAACCTCATTTCGGCAGAGGTGGTGAAGCGGTTAGGCTTACCGACCACAACACATCCCCAATTGTACACCATCGGGTGGCTTCACCGAGGATGGGATCTTCACGTGAGCCAGCAGTGTTGCCTTCCATACAACATCAAGCCCTTCATGGATGACGTATTATGTGATGTTGCTCCCCTTGATGTTTGTGATGTATTATTAGGCCAACCATACTTGTAGAAGTGACATGTTGTGTATGAATCGAGGCCTCATGTGGTTATTGTTACTTTGGGAAATAAGTTGTACATGATACTAGAGGTAGCACTGCCTACCACCATCTCTTTGATTACTACAAAACAATGTAGTAAGCTCATTTCCAAAACTGAGAAATTTGTTTTCCTGATGATACGCCCTCAGGAAAAGAAGAAGACGATGCCGACGACCTCCAGACAGGGCCCTTCTGCACGACAACTACAGATGGACAAGTTAGTGGAGGAGTATGAGGACATCTTCACCTCCCCCACAGGGGTTCCTCTGTACTTCCAGGTCAAGCACTCCATTGATCTGACCCTAGGTGCGTCACTGCCCAATGGACCAATCTATTGGCGCTCCATTCTAGAGAACGATGAAATCAAGAGGCAGATTCAGGAGCTCCAACAGTAAGGTCACATACGACCGCCCCGTGGGAGCTCAATCGTGTTGGTACAAAAGAAGGATGGGACTTGGAGACTCTGTATTGACTATTGGGCACTGAACAAGATCGCTGTCCGGAATAAGTACCCGATCCCATGGATTGATGACCTTCTGGACAAACTGAAGGGGGAAAAATATTTTAGCAAGATCGACTTGAAGTCAGGATATCACCAGGTACCAATTGAACCCTTCAGTGTGTGGAAGAATGCCTTCAAAGCCAAGGAGGGCCTTTTCAAATGGTTGGTTATGCCTTTCTGGTTGACGAATGCTCCTGCAACCTTCATGAGGCTGATGGATGACATCTTGCGGCCATTCACCAACTCATTTATAGTGGTATACTTGGATGACATCTTGATCTTCAGCCAAAGTTGGGAAGAGCACCTCCACCACATCCAACAGGTTCTCCAAACACTGTGGCAACACAAGCTATGTCCCAATTTGGAGAAATTCACTTTTGGCATGACCCAAGTTCAATATTTGGGATACATTATTGTTGAACAAGGGGTGCATGTGGATCCAGCCAAGATCCAACTCATTCAGGATTGGCCATCTCCAACCACTCTGACAGAGCTCTGCAGCTTTCTGGGTCTTCCTATTTCTATCACAGGTTTGTGTTGGGATTTTCTCATATCACTTGGCCCTTGAATCAAGTCACCAAGGGAGGACCGAAAGCAAAATTATTTTGGTGTGAATCTCAATAGAAGGTGTTCACAGAGTTGAAACATCACCTCTTCTCGGTACTAGTGCTTGCATTACTAGACTTGCAACAACCATTTGAGATCGAGACAAATGCCTTTGACTGTGCTATTTGGGTAGTCCTTACTCAACACAGACATCCAGTGGAATATCACAGTGAGACACTTTCAGACACAGTCTGGAAGTATCCTACTTATGACAAAGAGATGTATTCCATTGTGCAAGCCTACCGACAATGGAAGCATTACATTTTGGTGAAGCAAATGGTCATCCACACAAACCACTGGCCCCTGCAATTCATACAAATGTTGTTATCACTCTAAAATTTCCCTAGAGTTGTTATCTTGTGTCAAAAGAAATATTAGAGGTAACCACAAACCTACTTTTGAGATCAGGATCTAGCCTTAATGCTCAGAGAGGGCTCTCTCTTTATAATTTAACTTTGTTGAGTTAATTGATTTTAGGCTAGTTATTTAAGCTTTAGATTGGGTTTCGATTTTGATTTGGTTGTGGAATCACTGAATTAGATGGATAGAGGGATGTCCTTTACCATTGGGCTCTGGGTGAAGTGTCAAGAAAACATGATTGAATCAAGTTCTAAAGATAGTGTTTACAAGGCAAGGTAGCTGAGTAAATTCGGATCTTTTAGGCAGGAGGGTGAAGTGGTTTTCAATCGGGATCAAGGAGCAATTAAGGGTTCCTCAAACCCGATGATGAGGGAAATGATTGAGGTCAATTGAAACTAGGGAGCAATGAAGGATTCCCTACTCTGGATATCAAAATAAAACATTAAAATGAATAACTTTTTAGGACAAAGTATACTTAAACAAATTCTGTAATAATATTCTAGTTATTTCATTCAATTTAGATAGCATGCAAGTATGTGAAACACTTAAGTAGATAACAATTTGAAAAACAAAAAATACTTCACTAAAGTGGCCCAACACATGAATCCTGTAATGCAATGCCTTTATTACTGAGTCCAGTCTGCTGACTTGAAAAAATGGTACAGTAAACCCTTAGGTTTCAGATCAATACAACTATAGAAATGTTAAGCAATCCACACTCTTTACTTCGAATTATGAAGTATTTATACAAAAATAGTTACAAAATATCCTAAACTATTTTTTAGGATTTATTCAAGGAAAAAGAAATATCTTCATGCAAGAAGATAGAGACAGATGTGTAACTACTGCAAGTTGTCCCTGCTTATTTGTTTTTACTGTCAGATATTTTGTTGTCTTTTCTCCTTTGTTGTTTGTCTTCCACGCTGACTATTCTTTTACTTTTCTTTTTTACTGATACTCTTTGACTTAACTGACTTGTTTCTTTTCTTTCACTGCTCTATATCCACTGTTTACCTTGTATTTTCACAGTAAATCATTTAATTTTTCCCAAGTCTCTGTATTTGGTAATTTAATATTTACCATTCTTTTGTAGACTTCATCAGCTTTTGTGTATTTTACAAAGGTGGGCTTGTTTACAAAAAGATGTTTTACCTCATGCTGGAGGTAAAAGAGGTTCTCAAAAGTCTAGTAAAGAACCCTTCCTGTAGGCATCCCTTTCATAGAGGAACTATTGGCTTGCTCCCTTGCCACTTCTCTGATTTTCTGGTTATAGTCTTCATGTGGCATTAACTTGTCATTTATTACCAATGGATTTGGTAGACCTTTCTACCTCAGAGCATCAAATTTGACAATAACCTGCCTATAGCTAGCTCCATGGTTTGGCATTTGTCCTCAAGCTGCATCATCGAGTTCCTCTTGGCGATTACTTTTTTCACCTCTAGTATAGTGCCAGTGTTGTCAGCTATGTCAAGCTCCTGCAATTTATATTTATTCTTTGAGTTAAGGAATTGGATTATTCTTGAGGTTTCTTCTGGCATATTTCCAAGTTCGGCCTTAACTCTTTGATTTGCATCACTAGCCTCTTTGACTAAATCATTTTGTTCAAAGATAGCTTGTATAGATGGCCAAATATCATTGACAGAGTCAATGATATTGGCCCATAGTTGCTCTTTTGCTTGGGCAAGTGGCTCCTTCAATGTTAATTCTTTTTTCAAGTTCTTTATCCTCTCAGTCAACCTGTTTGACTTCTGTACTTCATTTTTGTGCATAATTTGAGCCAGTTTCTTCTCATCCTTTAAACTTCTTATCTATTCTTTAAGTCTATTTATTTCAGTGGTCTGAATGGACATGTCCTCCATGGCTTTGACTAGTTTACTTACTTCATCACTTGGATGAGCTGCTGTTGTTGTTGAACTTGTTGCTGATGTAGTTGTTGTTGCAGCTGGAAGTGTTGTAGCTAGTGGAGTTGTTGGGGCCAATGAAGCTGCCAAAGTTGAAGGAACAAATGTAGTAACTGTAGGGATAACATTGGTAGTAGCTATCTCAAGGCTGGCGTGTTTCAACTGTATTAAACTATCCAATTCATTCTCCATTTCTTTCAATTGAGCATTTAGTTGAAGAATGAGATCCATCATTTCTTCCTACTGAGTTTGGCTCTCTAGGACCTCCTTGGTCTATGGATGTTTAGAAGGAGGCAACTTCAGTTTCTTATTTAAAGCAACAATATCCTCATTTTTCTCCTTTATTATTTTTTTTGCAACCTTGATATCATTTGGATTATATCCAATTTCAATTACCAAGTCTTCAAATGACTTGATTCTATTATGTTTTGTTTGTGATGATGCCTTCTCTAGCTTAAACTGTGTTGTGATGTTGTCTAGAGAGTTTTAAAGCTTCTGAACACTCATGGCTTTGTTGGTCATTGTTGAGTATATCATTTCACCTGTCTGCTTATGGAATTCAATTTGATAAGTAGCGTGAACATCCCTAGCCAAAACTTCAAACTCTGTCTTCTTGTAATCTGTTGACGATCTAGGTTGTTGGACTATAGGCTGCATAAAGGTCATTAGCATTTTACCAGTTTTAATGTCAAAGGCTGACATTGATCTATTCTGATTGGCAGGTGTTTGTTTGAAGTACTGGGCATATGTTTTAGCCTTTAATGCCTCAATCCTCAACTTGGTTTCTTTGTACTTCTCTTTATCCAGTGGTTTATTGGATGAAGAGACTTCAATACTAAGCTGTTTTTCAATAATTTGAGTACTTAAGGTAGAAGGTTGATGAGTTTCCTCTGAAACTGTTGGACCTTTACTCTTTTCAACCATTGTGTCAGTATCAATGGTTTCAACTATCTCAATGGTGTTTCTCAGTTACATGATTAAGCTTGGGCTTCTCCTGTAACTGATTTCAAACCTGTAATATGTAGTATCCATTCCAGAGCTAGAACCTTCTTCCCTGGTTCTTTTCAAATTTATGTCCTGCATGGTTGGAGTCTGTAGAATGGGACTAATACCCATTTGTTCCTGTAGGGTTGGAGCTTGCAGAAAGGAACTAGTATCTATTTTCTTTTCCACATCTAATAAGGTATTTTTCACATTTATTAATGTATTTTCCAACCACTCTGACTGGTTGGCATATCTTTCAATATCTGGCCCGGACTCATGCATAAAAGGGTTTAATTTGAACTTGAGCCTTAATTTGTTTATGACTCCATTCAGGTCATACTGCTACTAAACTTCATCTATTGTAAAATTTTCTCTCCTTCTTGTCTGGCTTCCCTATTATTACAAATAAAAGGGCCCAGTTGGTTTTTTATTTTGAACTATGCTTTCTTCCTAGCTGACAGAAAGTTGACCTCTTCTGAGTTTATGATCTGTCTGAAATACTCTAATGCAAATATCCTCATGGGGAGGTATTTGGGAAACTTGTAGGGAATGAGATGGCATCCATATATCCTGATTTTTGTGTGGTCCTGGTATAGATACCAGTCTCCCACTCTACTCTTTTTAGACAACTGTAAAACTCTCTTAATCTCACCATTGATCTTGGGTTGATTGCTACTGGTTAGCATGTTTACAACTGGATGAACAAAGGAATCAATGAACTCTTTATAACTAAAAAAAATGGAATATCTTTGGATTAATGGTGTCCAAAAGATGACAAATATTGGATGGCCCTTAGTGTCTAACTTTTGGATGCTGACTGGAAACCTGTCTGACTGAAAATATAGGAACATTTGAAACGATACTGAAGACTATTTGAATACTCTTTCTTTTGGCAATCTGATAAAATGCTCATGAATTATGTGTGCCAAGAACTGAGAAAAGTTAAAAACTGTAGCTGGAGGCTTGCCTGGGAAAAAAAATAGAAAGGAAAGCCAGTATAGCCTCATCTACATGCTCATCAGTGGTATATCCTAGAATACAAGAGAGCATGGTTATAATTTGTCTGGCTTTCTTAGATAAAATGGTGGCAGCATATGGATGACTATTTGTAGGAGTATGAGACTCTTATATGATGAAAGTCTGAAAGATTTGAGGTCTCTTGGGAAGGTCCAGCTTTGGAGTTCAAGTAAAGCTTCAATGGAAAGCGGGGTCTCATTTGGGTTTGGTTGGATCTACAACATTTGATTTATTGACTCTGTAGTAATGGTGAATAAAATTTGTTGGTCAGGAGAGACTATTGCTCTTTGACATGGAACATAGCAAGCTTGGTAGAAGTGGATGATTTCTAGGAATAGGTATACCCGTGGGAACAAGTTTTTGGGAAAATTTGATTCCCATAGGTGAATTTCATCATTCTCGTTCAAGAATTTATCTTTACTCTAGCAGTGGAGTTCTAGTAGATGTCTAGGGGAAATAGTGTCTTTAATTTGAAAATCTCTGTTAGCCAATGGGAGGTGGTTAATATCCATGTGAGGAGTTTGCAGGTGTCTTACATCTAGAGTGCTTTGGGAAGCCATAATTTGGTTTATTCAACTAAATTATTTTTTCTCTGGCTTTAGGAGTAAGGTCAAAAGCTCTGGAACAGTGGGGAGGGTAATTACAGTCTGTAGAAAAGGGCTTTTGGATGCACAGTAAGGTTTTCTTCAGTCTAGCAAGGTTTTTTAATTAATTTAATTAATTAACCTTTTGATAATTACTATGCATAGCTTAAATTACAGGATTGTTCTGGTTCTTTCAAGAATACCTAGAAAGTGACAATTTGGTGCGCAAACAGGGTTCTGTGGTTGCAGCAAAGGTTTCTGAGGCTTCAATTGTCTATTTGTTGCTTCAATTTGGTGTCTGCAACATCTTTTGGTTGCAAAAGGTGGTTAAAACGGTTGCGTAGAGGTTCAAGGTTTCAGAATTGGTTAACAGAGGCTTTTTGCAGCAAAAATGAGTGAAAAGAGTGAAAGGGGGCTTTTTCGGCTTTTTAACGAACAACGGTTACATTTTGGCGCGAGATTTGGGAAATGAACAGTGGGTAGTTTTCTTTTACACGGGGAGGTAGTTTTATGCCATATCGCATCACTTTTGGGTGGAGGAAGATTTTTTGCGATCATGTGATATAACCTAGTGCTGCCACATAGCAAAATAGTGCTCAGCCAAAACTGCGAATCTCACGTGCTTTTGGACCTTTAATTGCCAGATAATGAAACTGTTGAATATAGATATGCACCGTTGGATCTGGAGGTGGGAAATCGGAGGGCCATCATGGGGGGAAGTTGCACGGATGGAGTTGGGATGTGGTTGGCAGGGCCTAGGGTTAAATAATATGGCGGGCTTTCGGGTTTATACACAAATTTGTGTTATAATCAAAATGTTGTAGGGTTTTTTTGCCTGCGCTACGTGACCTAGCTCCCCAGAGCTTCTATGTCGCGCTGGCGCTGCGCACGCTTGCTACAGAGCAACTGCGGCCCTCCTGGCAGCCATGCCCAGCGATGGGGGTTCGGACCCCCCCCCCCCCCCCCCCCCCCCTTCCTGAAGTCCTCGACTTTCAAAAAATGGTAGATGCATGCAGCAAACGTCCTCCCTCTGCACAACAACAAAAATTTGTCAAGAAAAAAGACTGCATTCCTACGGTGGCCCTCCTTGAGGAAGAAACTTGTCGCTCTGCATTGAATCTAGCCGATAAAGGGCTCATGGGCAGTTCACCGGCCTCTGCCCATCGCCCAAATCTGTTGAAGACTGGATCAAGAGAAACTGGTCCCCTCTTATCAAGGAAGGAATCAAATCATATTTTTTAGGTAAAGGCTTCTTTGTATTCGTGTTTGAATTAGCAGAAGGCCGAAGTCTCATCTTCAGGAATGGGCCATATTTCATGGGGCCGCAAGGCTTATATTTAAATAAATGGTCTCCATATTTTGATCTGACCCAGGATGTTCCTACTGCGGTTCCAGTGTGGGTGCGGCTCCCCCATCTTCCCTTGCACTGCTGGAGACAGAAAATCTCTCCAAATTATCGGCAACTCCCTTGGTAAATATATTGATCAGGCCGTAAGGAAAGATCAGTACTCCTGTGCCCGAATATGTTTGGAAGTAGATTTGGAAGAAGGATTACCTGAAGCAATAAAACTCATAGTTGTTGGATGGTCCCATATTCAAGAGCTAGATTACGAGCAAATCCCCTTTAAATGCAGACACTGCCATGGCTATGGACACTTTGCAAAATACTGCAAGAAAAAAGCTGAAGAGCAGAGTCACATCCCCAAGGGAGATCAATGGATCTCAGTCTAGAAAACTGGCCATGCAAAAGTAGTTGGGAAAGGATCCACAAAGGGGAATAACCAAGAAGAACCCAACAATGATAACAAAACCCCTCAGGACCTGGACGAGATCTCAATCCCCAAAGGAACGTCTCCACCAGATCCCCTAGAAATTGATCTGACTACTCCAGCACAGGTCGAAGATCCACATGCAAATAAAGACAAAGGCGGAGCTGCCTCGTCTGGTTCTTCCCAGGGCAGCCCCACCATGCCTTCGTATGCAGATATAACAAACAAGAAAAAAGTGCCAGAGCCCTCAGACTCCTCAGAGGATGAGACCTATGAGAGGCCCTCGAAGAAAACAGGCAGGAAGACCCACAAAGCAGTTAGGGAGGAGGAGGCAGAATGCCTAAAAATGCAAGGCAGCCAGTTCACAATAGAGATGGCTATCGGTAGAAATACTAGAGGAAGATCCACCAAGGGAGGAATCCCAAATCCCTCGCTAGGTAAATAATGCGTATAGTCTCTTGGAACTGCAGAGGCCTGGGGACCCAACCAAAAATTGAAGCTGTCAAAGATCTGATGAAAATACAGCCCTCAGATATCCTCTTACTCCAAGAGACCAAAATCGAAGGGCAAGCCCTTATGGATATCGGCAAGTCTAATTGGAAGAAGAATGAAGGCATAACAATCAGCTCAAGGGGAACTTCGGGAGGCGTTGCAACTCTCTGGTCTGAAGATCAGTTCCATCTATTGAACTCCCATGAGACCCAACATTGGATCTTCATTGAGCTCAAGCACCTTGAAAGTAAGTTAATTATAGCCTTATTCAATCTCTATGTTCCTGTCATTTATGCTGAAAAAAAGAGAATGCTAGAATACTCACTCTGATTTCTTAGATCTCCACTCCCTAAACAACATCATCCTGGGAGGAGATCTCAACTTAGTCATGAAGCTAAAGGAAAAAAGGGGGGGGGGGGAACAGTAGCAAAGATCAACTGTTGCCTTTGGTAGAGGAATTAATGCAGCAGAGGGACTAGCTAGATTTTGCCCCAGTGAGAGGCAAATATACTTGGACCAACAATAGAATTGGGCCCGATCACATTGCTGCCCGGTTGGATAGATTTCTAATCCAAAGCTCCCTGCTGCTGGAAAACCTCCTTATCTCATCAAATATTCTCCCCAATCTTTCCTCGAACCATAAGCCAATTCAACTCATTATGGCCCCTAAGGAAGACCTTGGCCCTATACCCTTTAAATTCAGTCCTCTCTAGATTGAAAAAGTAGGTTTTCTTGACACTATCCAATCGGCTTGGGAAATCCCCATCAACGGATCCCCAAGCTATGTGTGGGAGCAAAAATTAAAAGCCACCAAAAAAGCCTTAAAAGAGTGGCTAAGGAAACTCCCCAATCCCTCTTCTCAGCAGAGAAAAGATGAAGTTCAACAGCTAGAAACTTTGCAAATTGGAATGGAAGGTCTCCACATTACCCCTGAAATTTTAAACAAAGAGGCAGCTTATCAAAGAAATATCCATCAAGCATTCAAAAGGGAAGAAGAGTACTGGAGGCTCAAATCTCGCAGTCTATGGCTCAAGGCAGGAGATCGCAACACCTCGTTCTTCCATTGCTAGTATAAAGCCCGCCTATCTTGAAACCACATCACTGAGATCAAGAATGAAGAAGGACAGATCTGCAACAAATTTGACCAGATTAAAACAACAGCTGAAAACCATTTTAAAAACCTCTGTGGTCGAGGGAATGAAGGCAGCATAGAAGACACTGAAGATCTCCTCTCCTATATTCCCCACCTCATCACCCATGAGGACAATGAGGCTTTACTAAAACCCTTATCTGAAGAAGAAATCATCAAGCTCAGATGGGAAATGGAATCAGATAAGGCCCCTGGGCCAGATGGATTTACAATACACTTCTACAAAGTCTGTTGGGACATCATCAAAACAGATTTGCGGAAAATGATACAAGGTTTTTTTGGAAAAGCCAAGGTTGGGGGAGGCATCAACTCCACCTTTCTTGCTTTAATTCCAAAAGAGGCTAACCCAGAAACTTTCGGCAGGTTTAGGCCCATCTCTCTATGCAACGCCTCCTACAAAATCTTGTCCAAAATCATTGCAAACAGAATCAAACCCCTACTTGACAAACTAATATCCAGCTCCCAAGGGGGGTTCGTCAAAGGTAAACACATCTTGGACAACGTCATTCAAGTGCAGGAAGCTATCCACTCTAGCAAACAGAGGGAAGAGAAGGGGATGCTGATCAAGCTTGACATGGCTAATGCCTTCGATAGAGTCAACCACTCCTTTCTTCTCCAAGTTATCTGATCCTTCAGCTTCCCTACTCAGTTTATCAATCTCATTAAAGCATGCATCTCAAACCCTTGGATAGCTCACAAGGTCAATGGTTGCCCAACATCCTTCTTCCAAGCCCATCGTGGACTAAGGCAAGGTTGTCCGCTCTCGCCTTTTCTGTATATACTCATGGAAGATACTCTCAGCGAAAGCTGGCTGCAGAAATGAACACGGGTGGACTCCTAGGAATTCGAACTGCAAATGCTCTCAAGCCTATAAATCATGCTCTGTTTGAAGATGATTCCCTACTTCTAGGCGGAGCCTCTATTAGAATAGGAGCTAATTTTGACTCTGTTCTAAAAAGTTATTGCAGAGCCCCAGGAGCTGTGATAAATGACAGAAAGAGTTCGATCTATGGATAGAATGTAAGTCAACACAATCTCAACAACGTAGCCCAGATTCTTGGTTTTGAGTGCTTTGCCCATTGGGACAGCATCAAATACCTCGGCTTACCTCTCACATCCGGAGTCAACAATAGATCTCTGTGGCATGGCATCATTAGTAAAATTAAAGACAAGATCACCTCCTGGGGAGGTTACTGGCTCACTAAGGGAGGAAAAATTATCTTACTTAAATCTGTCTTATCTGCTCTCCCCATTTATCAAGCCTCTTTCCTTCTTGCTCCGAAACACATAATGGAGCAGATCTCTTATCTCCTGAGAGACTTTCTCTGGAAAGGAGATAGAGGCAATCACAGTAAATTGCATTTGGCAAACTAGGATCTTTTCAAGCGGCGAATATTGGACGGAGGCCTACAGATTAGAGACCCTGCTTTATCTAATTTGGCACTTGGATGCAAGCTCCTTTGGAAAATCTATTCAGACCCCACACATCTTGTCAGTGAAACACTCACCTCCAATATGTGCAAGGGGTCTCTCTCAGGCATCTGTTAGCGAATAATACTCCTGCAGGCACACATACTTGGAATCTCTGTAGAAATGTATCAGCAGCTTCAGGAATCACTTGTATCGCATACCTAGCAACGGGGAGAAAATCTTACTCTGGAAAGACCGCATTATGAACAACCCCCCTCTTATCTCCCATGAAGAAATTCACGAGCTAAGAGAATGGCTCCACAGCGTAGGTATACGAAAGTTGAATGACATCTCCGCGTGGGACAGTAAAGGGAACTGGGTTGACTGGGAATTCCCTCCCGTGCCGGCGTAGCTCCACAATCATCTCGCACTGCTCAAGATGCTGCTCTCAAACGCAGTGTCGGTCCATCACAACAACACAGACATATGTGGGTGGGGTGAATCTGGATCTTATGCTTCAGTTTTGGGTTACATTGCCCTGTAGCCCAAAAAATACAGACTTAGATCTCCAACGTTATGGAAACAAGTTTGGAACACCAATGGGTTACCCAAAGTCAACTTCTTTTTTTGGATTCTTATGTAGAATAAACAACTCACAGGGGACAATCTGTCAAAACGAAATATCGCTGGGCCACATAGATGTGCAATGTGCAGAAACTCTGGAGAAACAGCCTCTCATTTGTTCATTGATTGTGATTTTGCCAAAGAAGTTTGGAAATTAACTCTTCTTGGATTGCACGCCTCCCCTCCCCAACACAGTTCCATGGCAAATCTCTTTACTGATTGGTTTCAACGTTATCCTAATAATATCCCCAACAATTCACTCTGGTTTCACATTCGGCTCTCCATTCCCAAATTTGTATGTTGGGAAATCTGGCTTTCCCGGAATGACTCAATCTTCAACAACTCTACTCGCTCTCCTGCTAAATCTGCCTCTATTGCAAAATCTTTTCTTCTTGAAACTGTCCTCTGGCATTCCCAAAAATCAGACTCCTCCCTCCTCCCCTTAAAAAAGGCATGGCTGAAACTTCATAGCCCTCATCCCAAAAGCAAAGCCCATTCCCTCCCCCTTCCCCTCCCCAATCCATCTTGGAAAATTAGAGAACCTGAAGCTTCGTTTCAAGCTTGGTGGAAGACCCAAAACACAACTTCAATCTTTTTCGACGGTGCCTCTAAGGAAAATCCCGGGGCTGCGGGAGCTGGAGGAGTCATCTACTTCTCAGACAATTCCAGAAAAGTTCGCTTTTGCTGGGGGCTTGGTATTCGCACAAACAATCAGGCAGAGCTCCTTGCTCTCACAAAAGCCTGCCAAATTGTCTGTGATAAAGGCATCAAAGAATGCCAAGCATTCAGAGATTCTGAAATCCTCATTAAGAAGATCACCTCTGACGACCAGTTCAACAACGCCATTCTCAACAAGTCTCTGAAAAGGTTAAAGATAATTCTGCAAGATTTCACTTCCTTCAAAATATATCATATTCTCAGAAGTTTGGATAGTGAGGCGGATGAAATGGAAAACAAAGGATGTCTCATAGCACCGGCGGCTCTCAACATCAATGATAAAAGCTCTATCCCATATTGTATTCCTTAATTCAAGTGCAAAATTGAAAAAAAAGCATTTAGATGCAAGGAAAAGTTGTGTAAAGACGGTTGATTAGGCTTAGGCCCAACCATACTTCAAATAATAAATT
>APFE030515019.1:180760-192452 GCA_000404065.3 Pinus taeda
GGCAGCACCAATAATGTCGTAGATTGCCTTAGTCGACCATCGATCATGGCTCATTGAGCTTCTTGATGAGATAAGGTATATTCCCACTCAACTTTAGAGAAGATCACCAATGGATTGGCATCGATAAACATAAAAGATATAATGACTAGAGATCCATGTTATGTTGTGTTAGAATTATTGAAGGTTTTGTACTTTATATTAGGACATTCATGAGTGGTGATATTGGGACATAAATGAGTGTTGAGAGGGGAAGGATGTATCCATAGGACATAGATGCCCACATGTTGACAAGGATGATTAGGAGCACTTTCAATATTGTATTGTAACCCCTTTTTAGGTGTCATTTGTCACCTTTACTTCATGCCAACACATATCTGACCCCATAATTCTCTTTTCTAGTATGTTAGTTTCCTCATGCTAGATAAGTCTTTATAAAAGAAGAAATGAGGCACAATCAAGATATCATGAAAAAAAATTGTGAACGGGTGGCGCATGCCAAACTTAAATATAAATTAGTCTTGGGTTTCCAGTGAGAGCATGGATGCAAATCTCAACATCCACTCAGAAAGAGCATATGAAAAGCACTTTTTCACTCCTGGTCTAACAACAGGAGACGTACCACTGCCAAAAACTAGGTGTGTAATGGTGCATTTATTTATAGTTGTAATGACGTACATAGAACAGATTTAGAAGCCCTTAACATTAAAAGCCATGTGGTCATAATGAAATCTCTATCTAGTCTTCTACTAGTCACTACCTACCACATTGGTCAAGTGATGGTATATTTACTCCTTCAGAGGACCAGTCATATGACCAAAATATTGATGGCAGCCATGACAAGGCCCTGAATACTGAAGAAAACGGTAAATGAACTATGTACCTAATCTTTTGAAAAAATAAGTGGCCCTGCCTCTAATTTTGGTGTGATAGAAACCTGGTACTACTTGGCTCATAACTCGCCATTAGATTTAAAAAAAACAGGGGAAAAACCTACACTTGGTTTTTGTTGAGCCTCCTAGTTCTGAGATAATATTTATTGTGATAACGAAGAACATAGGGCTACAAAATATGGGATACAAGAATCAACTTTAAGTAAAGCCTTTCCAAACCCAACTTTGAGAAAAGCCTTTGTATGTTTAGTAATAGACCATTTAATGGGATGATTTAATCAGTCTTGTCAAAAGAAGTCACATTAAACATATTGCAAACAATATGATTATAGAATGTGCCAACTTAGTGAACATGGTGGACTTTGATACTTGTGGAATCTTGTACAAACGATAAGTGGACAAGATCATTAACAAGTTCTCTGTTGATAATGACTATATACATCTCGAGTATTGCTTCCTTTATATCTTCAACTATTATTTCCATATTTGTTTTTGTTTGACCTTCGCTTTTCACTACATGACTTTTTGGATGCAGACCTACAAGACAAAGCTTGTTCCTGTAATGAAATCCATATCCAACTTCAACTCCAAGAATAGGACCCATAATTTATTTTCCAGTGTTAACCCACTTATTATTTTCCTTTAGAACTTGAGATGCCTGCACATATGTGTCACGAATTTATGAACGAGAAGATTAGATTTGTGGGGATTCATTAATCAGCATCATATACCACTCGCCAATTTTGAAATGGTTATCTTTACCATTATCATAATCCAGGTCATCTGCATCTTTAAGATTATCTTCATTATCATTATAATATGTATTTAACATAACCTCTTCCTAATCTTCTACAAAATGTAGTGATTCTTTGTCAATAATTCTTTAAAATTCATTTTCTTCCTTCCTCATTTCATCCTGAGTTGTCATATACCCACTTTCATTAGCATTCTTATTTTCCATTGTAGTGTGCTTATGTTGTTCCTCAACATCATCCTCCTTAACTTCATTATCATAATCTTCTCCAAAATGTTGTAATTCTTCTCCAGTTTTTTGCATAAATCCACTCCTTTGTTCCATGATTTCATCCTTGTTGACATTAAGGTCAAATTCTATTGTAGGTGTTGAATCTAGTGTTTTAATATTCTCTAATTCTTTTATAATTGCCTTTTTCATTTCCTACAAC
This sequence comes from Pinus taeda, assembly GCA_000404065.3. Lineage (NCBI taxonomy): Eukaryota > Viridiplantae > Streptophyta > Pinopsida > Pinales > Pinaceae > Pinus > Pinus taeda. The sequence goes on from APFE030515019.1 coordinate 182,835, forward strand.
AATTCTAGAATCTCACTTAATTCCTTGAAATATGTGTCCATGTTTCAAGACATAAGAATATAATGGGACGAAGTCATTAGGACACGCGTTGCTGCTGCTGCTAACGGATCTGCGCAGCCCTAGCCAGAGAATGCAACATGCAATTGCCCCTTAGCAGCCTCCTGCTACTGAGGTTTTAGCAAGATGGATTCTACAGAGGACAAAGATCCTCTCTCTGATGACCAACAAGAAAATGAAGGAACAACAAAAGCATTCGCCTCTCTCATTTCTGCAATGGGTCCGACAAAGAATCGACTGCTAGTAACTAAGTTTGTAAAAAAATTGGAAGACATCCCTAAAATCCCCCCCCCCCCTTGCTCTCCCCCGTAGAGCAGCTTTGTCCTTAGCGGAGCGTGGATTAGTTGGGCAGTTTACTGGGTTATGGCCCTCACCCAAGATCGTCCAAAAATGGGTAGAAAGGAACTGGACTGCATCAATAAATGGGAAAATTTCAATCAGGTTCTATGGAACTCTGAAACCAAGGAGGATCGTGATATGATATTTAGCAACGATAAACACTTCATGGATACAAGGGGATTGTACCTAAATAGATGGACACTAGACTTTGATCCAGAAATGGATGTACCCAGTGTTGTCCCAGTTTGGTTAGGTTGCCACACCTTCCCCTCCACTGCTGGGGAGACGATTCAGTTAAAACTATAGGAAATGCAGTCATAAAATACATAGACAGGTGCGAGCCAAAGGAAAATATGCATGCATGCGCCAGAATCTGCGTGGAAGTGGATCTAGGGAAAGGGCTTCCAGAAGCGATGAAAACCAAAGTGGATCAGTGGACGCCAACAATTGGATTATGAGAAAATCCCCTTCAAATGCAAGGTATGTCACAAATATGGTCATTTTGCTAATAGATGTACACAAAAAAAAAAATGAAAATGAAAAGGTTGAAGATTCGGAAAACAAATGGGAACATGCTAAAAGAAAGAAGACAACCAACAAACAACCCACCTATACTTCTTCGTAGCCCCTTGCATCTTCTAACCTCCTCCCTCTTTCACCAAAAGCAGACAACAATCCTCTCATTAGCCTAAATCCTTTTGGGCCACTGGACCCCTCAGTCCCCCCATCCCCTAGACCCAAATCCAGATCCAGATCCCCCTCATACTCTCAACCCCCCAGCATCCCCTCCGATCTCAAACACTCAATCTCCTCCCCTTCCCTCAGTAGACAAAATTCTAACAAGAAATTAGTCAAAAGAAACACTTCAAAATGTAGAATATCAAAAAAAGCAGGAAGAAAGTCAAATAAAGAATTGAGGGATGAAGCGGCAACAAAGGAAATGGAATTAGGAACACAACAACCAATGGAATCCTTCCTGGTAAGAAGCTCAGGAAACAATGATAAAATCCAACAAAAAGGGAAAGGTCCTTGCACCACCCAACAAGCAAATAATGATAGTGGTATCCTAAAATTGCTGAGGAATGGGATCACCCTTTAAAGATAATGCCACAAGAGACATTTAGGCAAAAGAAAATCCAGACATTCTTATGATTCAGGAGACCAAAACAAATAGCCATGAAATGGAAAATATAACAAAAAAAAAATCAAAAATTATGAAGGGGAAGCCATACAGGCAATAAGAGCTTGACGAGGAATCTGCATAATATGGAAGAAAGGGCACCGGGAATTGATACAAGAAAAAAAAGATCAGCATTGGATACAAATAGATATAAACCAAATAAGCACAAAAGAGAAGTACAGTGTCATAAACATATACACCCCAACCACTACAAGGAAAAAGAGCAATGCTGGGACACCATAAAGGAAGCACTAAAAGAAATACAAACTGGGAAAATAATTCTTGGAGGGGATTTAAATTTGGTAATAAGTATAGAAGAAAAGTTTGGAGGGATATATCACACAGACCCATCCAGGGATGCTCTAGAAGAGATAATGGAACAACACAACTTAATAGGCATTCCCCCAAACAATGGAAAATATACCTGGAGCAACAAAAGAGTGGGAAAAAATAACATTAAAGAAAGGTTGGATAGAATTCTAATTCAAGAAAATATAGCAGCAGTGCACAACTCTATTAAATCTAAAATTTTACATACCACGACATCTGATCATAAGCCGATGGCAATAATGATGGGCAAAATGGAAAATCAAGGACTGCTTCCATTTAGATACAGCCCAATATGGGACAAAAATACAGAATTCAGCGAACTAATCGAGGAAGCATGGGCACCAAGATTTTCAGGATCACCCCAATATATTTGGGAAACAAAATTTAAAAATTTAAGAGCCAAGTTAAAGGAATGGGCAAGAGCAAATGAAATAAAAATAAAAAAGAAGGAAAAAAGAGTTGCAACAGAAAATGGACAACATACAAATTGAAAAAGAAAGCAAAGAAGAAGACAAATAGGATTATCTAAGAGAGAAGGAAATATTTTGGGAAATATACAAGGAAAAATAGGAAAGAGGAAGAAGAGGCTAGATTGAAATCTAGAAGCCTGTGGCTCAAGGTAGGGGATAAAAACACCTCCTTCTTCCACAATACTATGAAGATAAGAAGAGCAAGAAATTAGACAGAAATATACAAGCTAACAATCAAGAGGTCAAAGGTGCAGAGGAACTAAAAAAAGCAGCCCACAAGCACTTTAAAAATTTACTTTCAGCCAGAGAAGAAACGGTTGAGTATGAAAGCTTCTTACAACATACAAAAAAAAAAAAAATTTAAAAATATCAAAACTCAGAAATGTGCAAAGAGATAACATAAGAAGAGGTAGAGGCAGCCATATCGAGCCTACATCTAGACAAAGCCCCAGTGCCAGATGATTTTACAATAGAATTCTATGGATTGCATTGGAATACAATAAGGAAGGACTACTTAAGAATGGTGAAGAATGTCTTAAAAAAAAAAATAGGAAGCAATACAAAATCCTCATATCTTGCATTAGTCCCAAAAAAATCCAACCCCTCCACCTTGAATAGATTTCACCCCATTTCCCTTTGTAATTCCTCCTATAAGATCATCACAAAAATAATTGCAAACATAATCAAGGAAGTGCCCCCAACAATCATATCTGAAAAGCAAGGAGGATTTGTGCCCAACAGGAAAATCATAGATAATGTAATTATTGTACAGGAAGTTGTACATTCCAACATGCAAAGAAAAGAAAAAGGAATCATAATCAAACTGGATATGGAAAATGCATTTGACAGGGTCAGCCTCCCATATCTAATGGCAGTCTTAAAAAAACTTGGATTTCCGAGAGAAATAATAAAAGTCATCCATGCTTGCATCACCACTCCTTGGATTGCTCCTCTTATAAATGGAAGGCTCAATGAATTCTTTCAAAGCACAAGAGGCCTTAGACAAGGATTCCCTCTCTCTCCCTTCCTATATATTATAATGGTGGAAACTTTAAGCAGAGCCTTGGAAAAACAAAGAAAAGAAAGAAACATCACCGGGCTCAGAATAACAAGAGGAGTAAAGGCAATAAACCACTCTCTTTTTGCTGATGACACTCTGTTGTTGGGAGGGGCATCAACAATAATTGCAAAAAGGTTCAAAAGAATATTGGATGATTTCCTACAGGTTTCAGTTGGGCTCTTAAATAATACAAAATGCAGAATATATGGATGGAATACCCCTCCCAAAATCATGCAAAGGATTTCACAAATCCTAGAAATCCCCATACAGGAAAAATGGACTCACTTCTTTTACTTGGGACTCCCCATCTCAAAAGAGAACATGAAGGCCGAAATATGGACCAAACAGATTGAAAAAATGAAAAATAAAATCCAAAGCTGGGGAATGATGTGGCTAAATATGGTAGGAAGGGTAATATTAATTAAAGCACTCCTAGCAGCACTACCAATCTACCGATATGCAATAATCACGGCCCCATCAAGTGCCCACAAACAAATGGAGTTAATCTTAAGAAGATTTTTATGGCAGGCAGGGAAGAAAGAAAACAAAAAATTCAGTTTGGTCAGGTGGGAGCAAGTAATATTACCATATGAACAAGGAGGCTTATCAATTTGGCTACCTGGGCTAATGATTGCAGCCCTGGGAATGAAAGTAATATGGAGATTGATCACAGGGAAAGAGAGTTGGTGGTAAAAAACACTCGCCTCAAAATACATATACAACTCTAGGAAAAGACTGCTTATTGGAAATATCCCATCAAGGCAATGTACTCAAGCCTGGAAACTAGTAAAGAAGATAATTCCTTTAATGAGAAACTATATCTCTAAAATTCTAGGCAATGGGAACACAATATCAATTTGGGAGGATAGAATTTTGGGAAAAGAACCTCTAAAAACTCACACAGAAATTGAAGCCATTCAAAATTGGATGAGAGGAAAAGGTTTAAATACTCTTCATTCAATCTCTCTTTGGAATCAAAGAGAATGGCAAGATTGGCAAATCTTAACAATCCCTACAAATCTGGAGGTGCAATGGAGCAAATTAAGGCAGCTTCTTAAAGGGGCAGCACCCATAAACTATGATGAAGAAGATGACTTCCTCCGGGATCCAAGTGGTGGAAAATACACAGTCAAGATTGGATACAAAATCCTACAAGAACAACCAAATCAACAAGACTGGGGTTTCTGGAAGACAGTTTGGAAATCAGAAAGTTTGCCTAAGATCAAAATGTTTACTTGGACTCTCTTAAAAGGGAAGATCTTAACCAGTGAAAACTTAAAAAAAAGGCTTCCAAGGCCCATCACAATGCCCAATGTGCTTGCAAGCTGAAGAAACCATTCAACATTTATTTCAAGACTGAATCTTCACCAAAGAGTGTTGGCAACAGCTCATAAGCCTTCTTGAAATCAATATAAACTTTGAAAAGCCTTTGCCGGATTTTCTCCAAACCTTGGAGAAGACCTATCCATACACAAAAAAAGAAGAAAGTCACGATACAGAGGATCTGGAAGTGCATCCCAGGAGTTCTTTGTTGCAAAATTTGGTTGATGAGAAACAAGTGCATTTTCAAAAACCAAACTCCAAGAATAGGGAAAACCCTCTCAAAAACATGGGGATTAACTTCTGAAATCCTTAATGTCAAAGGAACAGCATCAACAGACTACAACACTTTTCAACAAGAAGAGAGAGATAGGCTTAACAAAGCCATAATAAATAACAATGGACAAAAAGGACAAAGGAGGACAACTTCAGAACATAGCTGGAAAATGAGAATGAATGAAGAGGAACTCGCAACTTGGAAAAAAAATCAGAGAAGACATTGTCTCTACTTTGATGGAGCTTCAAAACATAATCCTGGAAAGGCAGGGGCGGGGGGAATTATTCTTGATCTCGATGGGAAAGAAAATGTTACATACGAATGGGAACTTGGAGAAGTCTCGAATAATAAGGTTGAAGCCTACATCTTGTTAATGGGAACAAGAATAATGATAAAAAAGAGCGATACAAGACCCCATTATAATAGGAGACTCAGCCATGATAATAGAGGCGATGGCCTGTCACAAAAATCAAAGCAATGAATCCATGAACAAAATATACAAGAGAATCAGGAAGAATTTAGAAGGCTCAGAAGATGTGATCTTCATACATGTTTTGCGAACTCATAACCAACAAGCAGACCATTTCGCTAATCAAGCAGTGAAAAGAACTGAAGGGAGCGTTCGGGAAAACAAAGAGGAATATCACAACTCTGTCCCATAAGCTCCACCAAAAGATCACAAGCATGAATTCTATCAAAAAAAGGAACAGTGTGCATTCCTAAAAGAAATTAAAAAAGAAGCAGCCAGAACTCAGCAAAAAAAATATCTCTACAATAGTAAGAAGAAAGTCACGAGAATTCAAAGGAAACATCATAGAAGATCAAAAAATCACAATTGTGCTAGCAACAAGGACGATTGCGATCATGGTCACAAGAATCACACATCAATCCATCCCATCGGTGAAAGGCATTGGACAACCTCCAACCTCTACAAATACACTTGGAAATGCAACATTTCCCACAACTCTAATCCAAGGCAAAGTTGTTTGTATGACTTGCCCCTCATATTCCCTATTCTGCTCCAAAAGCCTGTGCCTTCTCTAAATCCCTCCCCATTCACTCTTCACTGCCCACGAAATATGTATCCCGTATTCTCCTCCAAACTCCCATCCAACCATGTTGTCTCCAACCTCCCTCACTCCTCCACAAGTGATCATCTTCGCCTCTTAACTTCTCCCCCCTCAACGCCCCTCCTTCCTGACTGTCACACTCAGGATCGCCAAGCTATAGTAAGCAGTAAAGTTCAAAACAAAAGGCAGGCAGGCAGTAACAACAGAAGAAGGAATATTTTAGGAAAACAAGACACAGGAAGCATAGCAACACAAGGAACAACAAGCAGCAAAAGAGGAAGAAGAAGAAAACAAATCAAATGGAATTCAACCCCATTGAAAAGGCAGCAAGGAATGATGCATGGCCAGCATGCAAAGCAAACAAATTTACGATCCATCGACTACAAGAGTCACAGAAAGATATCATATCTGAAATGAGAATGTAGTATAGCTACCAGAAAAGGAACATGGAAATGCAGAAAGAAGAGATCATGGCGCTAAAAACTAAATGCAAGCACTTAAAGGAAGCAGTGACATACTTCAAAAACAACACCATGAGCAATGAAGGGGAGAACTCGGTCAACTATGACAAGAAGAAACAACCATCTCAGGAGCAGTGAGTCTACAAGCCATGAAAAATTATCAGAGAATCAATGTTATGTAAATTTTCTTTATTAGTAGGTCAATATGTTAGGTAGTACTCAAGAATAGTCATAAAAATATATGAAGTTTTGAAATCATGCATAGGAGAAGGGACTGTGCTCCCATCTCATTGCTTAGTTTCCTTCTATGCTATAGTTGATTGTAATAGGAGCTTGCTCCACCACAACTTTTGGTAATATATCCACTATCCAATCTTGTTAAAAAAAGAAGAAGCATATAGTGGGACGAACTATGTTATGATTTTGGCGAGAGGGTTGAATGACTTCGATACCACTGTAACAAACAAAAAATGTTTCTTTATACTTAAAGTGTATTTGTACACAATTTATTGTAAATAATATATATTGATAAATATTAGAATGAGTATTGTTATAATGAGGGCCCTATTATAACGCAACGCCTTATCTAGCTAGAGGTGGTTACTAGGTTATTTGACTCTTGATATATGGTTATAAGAATGGGGTGATTGTTTTTTTCTTTTTCTTTTTTCTTTTTTCCTTTTTTTTACAATGTTACAACCATCAATATCATGAACAAGGTATACAATTCTATATCAAAATGGAATGTAAGGGATTTTCTAAGTGTGGCCTCACACTTGGATATCTAACACTATACATTAACTCTCTATGATGGATACCAAATAAAATACTCATCTCCTAAGAAATCATCCATTTGGTACTTGAAATCCAGACCTTTGAAATATCTTCAAAAATCCATTATACTATTCAATTATGAAAATGAAAGATTTCCAAGATAATGGTAGAAATAAGAGATGGGTGGAAAAGAACCCATCAATGGAACTCCTCAAAGGCTACTTACTTTCTCTTAGAGAGAAGCTTTCTTGGAGTGCTCATCACAAAATACCACTAAACCAAAAATGACCACACGGAAAGTTGATAAGAGAGTAATAGGCACATATTCAAAATATGCTAATTTCCCTTTATGGTAGAAAATAGGCTTGTTAATGTTTCCTCCTATGATGAGGTACTAGACAGTTCTTCATTGAAGACACTTAGGTGTGTTGAAAATTTGGTATCTCATTTCAAACCAACCCTTCACTTGTTACTACTAAAAGGGATCTATGGCTCAGTTTTGTTTATCTGGAATGGTATGAGGATAAAACAGTGAAGCTGTTGTAGCGGCTACAACCACCCTCCAAATTTTTTCCTTAGCCTGTTTTGGAGCATCCCTACCAACCTTCACAACAACTTGCCTTTCTTCGTGAAGTCCTCAAGCTTCAGTGTCTTTCTTACTCAAAGGCAGCCTGTCGATCACAGGTTGATCTTTTCCTTTCACAGGCTGCTCACTCGGACTTGGTCCAACTACAGGCTGAGCAAATTCCCCTTGAAAAATGCATTTCTGGAGGGCAACCAACCTTCCCTCCAGAAATTGCGCAATCCTCTCTGATAATTTCTGGGCTCCAGGATTACGCAATCCTACCAGCCAACCTTCCCAGTAGCAGGTTGTTCAACCCAGAATTTGCGCAACTTTGGGCAGCGGTCAACTGCTCTGCCCAAAAATTGCATAAATATCCTAGGCAGTCAGCCCAACTCTTAGACAGAAATGCGCATTTCCTTCAAACAGTCGAACAACCTCTTGCATGTGTAGCTAAGTTGACCGGTTCCCTCTAGGACTGAGCAAAACAGACTTGCATGCATAGGCTACTTCTCCCAAGGCAACATGCAAAGGCATCCCTTGTCTCAGGGATCTATGTTTAACAGTTGGAGGTTGCATGCAAGGAGCAATTCAGAAACCTCCCACTAAGTGTCGCTTCCCCTAGATTTGTGGCATGTGCATCACAACCTCGATGTTATCGAAACTCATCAGTCGGACGTTGCAGAGCTCATTCCTCACATCAACCTTGCAGCCCTGACATCCCACATCACAACTAGGAGCAGTCGGCACATTCGGCTCAGTTGTTTTGAGGTAAGCCCACTTCCCATGCCTTATGTTGCATTTCTGTCTCTTTTTGTGTTTTCGCTTGTGTGAGTACTATTTTCTTGATTTCTTTGAATGGTTGTTGTCATTTACATGTATACTAGCTTGTCCAAGCTCTATTTTAGTTTTTGGTTCTATCTCACTGATGTCACATGCATGAAACTATTTTGCACGAACGTTCAACCAACTAACGAACTACCTCACACACATGCATGTTGACCTGTCTGCTAAATCTTTCATTCATGTTTTGCATGCACTGTCGATGACTTCTGCTATCACTTAGTGTCACCATGCATTCACTGACTTAACCTACTTTTAGTTGCCTGTCGGCGAGTTGGGCCAACCTTGGCCCAGGGTCTGCCTTCACTAAGGCTGCATTGCGCAATCTGGGAAAGGAAGGCTCACCATCCTCTCCAGATTTGCGTATTTCTGCTCGACACTAGCCTCTGGGACTGTTTTACGCATTCTTGGAGGACAATGGTTGCTTGACCTAATAAATCGCACAAATTTGTCTTTGGGCCAACAGTCCTTCCCAGTTGGAATTATGCAATCCTAACAATCGGCAGCCAAACTGGATTGTATATTGCGCAGTTGCAGTAGTCAGTCAGTCTCCTAGCAACCTGGGCTATTCCTTGTGCAGTCTTGGCGGTCGATCTCCTGACCTCCCGGCCGAAATTGCACAACCTTCATTATCATTCACCCAGGTATGATACAAGTCAGTTCTCATGTTCATTTTGGTTTTCAACTGACAAATTACTTGCCATTAGTGTTGCCATGTCTCTAGGTATCGCATGTGTTCATCTGCTTCTTAGAAGTACAAGTACAATGGCTTCCGGGTGTTAGGATATTCCGACACATAGGAAATAGTTAAGTTCAACTTGGTCTAGTATAGAGTTAGGTATAGAGTTAGGTAAAGTGTGTTTCTTTACCGTTGT
>APFE030515023.1:0-12181 GCA_000404065.3 Pinus taeda
CTTTGTTCACCATGTCCCAACTAGTCTCATGTATTTGTGGTGCTAGCTTCCTTTTTAAACTCTTTTAATGACTACGATGCTTGTACAATTTCCCCCCAGTTGTAGGAAGGTGGTGTGTCATATTTAGCTCACAAGGAACTTGGTTTGATTGTTAAGAGAATTCACAGGATTGCTCAAATTGATTTTTCTTTGTTTATTGCAAACCAAGAATCTAATGTTTCAATTAGCTCATATGATCATTTCTTATCTTTAGTGATTTTCATTCATCTTATCATATTCCCATAAGCACATCCAATAACAGTTGTTTCACAGCTCTTGATATTCATTGTTCAACATGATCTCTCTCTTCATATTTTTGTCAAGCAAACAAGGCACTTCAGCCTTCGCTGATGGTTATGGTAGGTCCTCATTTTCTTGGCATGAATACTGAGTATGATCAAATATATTTCCCCTCACAAGATTCCCATCGTGATCCCATTTTTCTAATAAAAAAAATCACCTTTTTCAAGATTTTGGGGTTTTCAAAAGGGCCATCATGAATTTTACGATCCAATCACTGAATGGATGGAACAATCAACTCTAAAAGATTTGTAGAAAAAATCAAGTTTCAATCTTTCCTCACGCTTGCTAAGGAGCTCGGTGTAGATTTTGACACATCTGCAAGAAGATTCTAAGGTTTTTTGAAAAATGGTAATAGTCAAAAAGGTAAGCATGTGATGAAAGCAGTGGTTGTGACACACCTTTCCACCCATAGGAAAGACCTCCCTTTCCTTGTGCAAGTTTTCTAAGTTTTTATATCTTTTGATGCACATCACTTTCTATCTGTTTTAATTGTCTATATTTGTGTGGATTTAGGTCAAGAACAATTATGCTGGCTTCACTGGAAATTTCATTACGCATATCCCTGACCTTCTAGATATTAGGTTAGGAGTAGGATTAGCTACATCGTTAGCCTTCCCTTTCTTGCACTCATTCTGCACTTGTTTCCTGTATTTTGTCCTCATTTTGTTATTCAGTTCTACATCATGTTCACCTTAGCCATTTTGTTCTCTTGTCTCCTGGATTTGTTTCCTTGTTTCTTTCTTTTCGTCTTGTTTTCCTTTCTTATTGAGTTTTCCTTTTCTTTCATCATGCGAATAAGTGTTGTGTTTGGACCTGGTTTGGCTTCTTAGTATGTGTGTGGCCGAACTATAAAGAGTCTTGTGACACTTCAGAATTTGGCTAGCCATTTGCCTGTCTTCCTTATGTTGGTTACATATTTTGGTCGATGAAGTTCTGACGAAAAATATGATTCATCTGTAAGGAGATTTTTAATCCAACCATGAACCCATGTCTAGTCCAGAAACCTCATGCCTATACTTGGTTTTTATTCTTTGGTGTTCTCAAGGTTATCCAACTAGTAAAAGCGGAGAAGGGGAATCTAAACAAGAAAACCTAAATTAGAGGTCTTTATATGCTTCTCTAAATGAACAACCTCTTATATTCTCAATAAGTCGGGATCCCTCTTCTACCCCAAAATAAATAATTTCCAATGCACAGTTCTCTTTAAATAAATAAATAAATATAAAATAAGAGAAAGTTTTCCTACGTAGAGATGTGAAGAAAGAAACTCTGCTAGGGTACTGTCCAGGCTCGTTGGCAGTGGAGCAATTTTTGTTTTCCCACATGACTCCACTGGGGTACTGTACAGGGTTGCTTGCAGTGGAGCAACACTAGAGATGAAAACTTAAACTCTGAAAATCTTAAGCTCGCAAGCTACACTAACCTTCCCAACTCGAAACAGTGTGATTATGCTGAATATTATGTTGTGTTCAACTGAGAAGGCATAGAGGGGACCATGGCTATTCGTGGGGTGAGTGGGAAGGCCAAGGTAATCTTCATGATGAATCAATACTCCTTGAAGAACCAAGGCCCTGCACTGAAGGAGTTAACCAAAAAAAGAAGTTGGATTCTACTAGTGTGTCACCAAGTGTTGTAATTGCTACAACACCCTCCAAAATTTTGGCCTACACTCAAATTTTGGAGCCTAGTGTTGATATTGTGATTGGTCATTCCTTAGTCACTTACTGGTAAGCTGATGATTTCAGGATCCCATATTCAATCTCAATAATCACTCACTCTTTTATCTTTATATAAAAAGTGTCATCTTCAGGCATGGGAGTTATTGCTTGTTAGGCAAAGGGAAGTTTTGGTTTGCTTCAAGGGGAAATCTTTGTGAAAATGAGTTGTTCCCATCATGTAGACATGTTTTGCACTCATTTCCAAAGTTTCACATGTTATTACACAATTGTCATCATCATCCTCGCAAAGTCTATCATCGGGGCCGCACTTGCTGTAAATTGCCACGAAGGTTGTTGCATTAAGCAAAGTATGTTTTCATATGTTCTAGATGATCTATGTTGTATCACTAAGTGTCCAAGTGTGCGGTCACATTAAATTTCTATCACTTCTCATATCGGTTCCATTGATCTCACACTTAGCCAAATTTTGGAGGATTCCCAACAACCTAGCCTCATCCAACCTTCCTAAACTATGCACTTTACCTCTACAACCATCAAGCTTTTTCCTTGCTTGTTGGAACTGCGCAATGCGTAGAAAGCCTAACATCCCTTGACATTCAAAATTGCACAGAGGCTACCACTAGTGGCCTTCCCTCGTCGAGAGCTCAGTGCCGTTAAGAATTGTGTAGATTTTACCCCCGTGCCTCTCTGCTACGCAATCCTCCTTGCCTCTAAAAACTGTGCATATTTGTCCTCCAGGGCTTCACCCCGCAACAACCACTGGCTGTTTGAACTATGCAATTCCGACCCATAGTAGGCACTTTGCATATCTTTCTGTCAGTGGGCACTGTGCAGCCTTATCCCTCAGTCTAGACTAGTCACTGAGCCTTCTCCCCCCTGACCTTATATCAATACCAGCTCAGTCAATGGATTATCATGCAACATTTTAGACTAGGGGTTTATCAGACTTATGTCATCCTGTCATGAGTGGATTATAGATACAAGAACTTTAATGGGTTATGGCAGGATGACTAAGAAGGAGGACATTGTAGATGATACTTAAGGATTTGAGGAGAAAAGGTAATCATTAGATAAGAATACCAAGGAACCTTGCTGTATGATAAAAGATTAGAGAACAGGACTACAGGAAAGCTCCATCTCATTCACAACCCTTTCGAGGGTAGGTACAAAAAATAAAGTGCATCTCACAAGGTTGAAATACACCTCTTAGTGTAGTATGAATGATGACTTATCGTTGTCATATAATTATGTATTAAATGACATGCATGGCTACAAACATTGAAAGTCATTTCATGTGTTTTCGCTAAGTGTCTCATTCCCCTTTGCATGTTGGGTTAACTGTAATCTTTTGCCATGTTTGACTGATATGTAATATTGTGATCCTTTTATGGTGGTTTTGAAGGTTGGTCTTTGTGTATACAAGTTTTCCTAGTCATGTGAGCACCTGTTGCACTCATACAAAAAGTCTTAAGAATTATCGCACAAGTATTGTCACAATCATCCTAAAGCCTATCTCAATTGTCGCACTTATCGCTTATTGTCATGAGACAATCACAGAGAGTGTATTATTTGTTTGTTGCCCTGTTAGTCTATGTTGTCATTTTTTCAAAGTATCCTAAGTGTGTGATCACATTTCAAGTTCATCACAAGTCTATCTTCCTCCTACACTTAGCCATTTTTCCGAAATATTCCCAACCAAGCAACTCAACTACACCAAACCCTGACTAAACTGCACACTATGTAGTCTTAGCCCTCAGTGTTATGACCTTGCTATCTAGAATTGCATAGTGCGTAGTCACTGCTCTCTAGGGTAGTTGCATTGCGTAATTCCAGAGCTCAACAACCTTCCTTAACCCAGAGAATTGTGCAATAGTTCCTCCCTCTCTGACTTGAAATGTCCAATTCGCACTGTCAATCCTCAGTATTTTCCCCTTGCCTGCTGGAACCCCGTAATGTGCAGAGAACCCAACCTCCCTTGGCCTCTATAACTACACAGAGGTGTCTCTAAGTGCCTTCCTTTAGCCTAACCTCATTTCCCTCAAGAACTATGCATATTTGTCCTGCAGACCTCTCTACTACCCAATCCTCCTTGCCCTTGAAAACTGCACAAAGATGACCCCTCATGGCCTCATCCTGCATCATCCACTCATGGCTTGAACTGCACAATTCTGACTCCCAGTGGAGACTTCACAATTCTTTTCCCTAGTGAGGACTTTGTTGAAAATTTCCTCAGACAAGCATGAGCTGCGCTCTACACAGTCTCAGTAATCAATCCCTCTCCCTATCACCTGGAACTACATAATGTGTATTTACTGAGCCCTTCCTCCTAGCCTATGACTTGTCCCAAGCTCAACTCATGTATAATAATGCACCATCTTAGAGTAGGGAGTTTTCGGATTCATGTTGTCCCATCATGAGTGAATTGCAAGAAGAGGTACACTATCAAGTCATGGTGAGAGGATGATGAGGAGAAGAAGGAGGGAAGTATGCCTAAAGACTCATTTTTAGTTGAACAAACGAGTGGACCTACCAAGAGCAAGCAAATGGACGCAAGTTTTCAACTACTTTCAAATACCGAAGACCATTGAAGACCTCGTATCATCAAGCTACATGGAGGAGAAGACAAAGCATATCCAAGAACACATCCATCACTTAGCAACAACAGTGACTTGACATTGTCACGTCATCAAGCTAGTTCACATCATCAGTGTCATGTCAATTCGTGTCATGAGATGTCATATGCAACATCACTATTGGTCCATGTATATTGTAAATCAAATGTATTGTAAAGTAAAAGTCCAATGGACACGGAAGAATATGAAGAGTCATGTAAGTTGAAAGGTCATAGGAAGTTGAGCAATCATGAGGGTAGTCAAAGACTCACAAGGGGGAAGCATCACCCTTGGTTATATATACCCCCTCATTGTATGAGCAATGGAATTTTCACCTTGGCTCCTCCCGCAAGGTGTTAGAGATACCAACTAGCTCTTTGAGGAGCAAGGACTGGATCCAGTGTCCCACTACTGGGGCTAGTGATGTACAATGTGAAAATGCGTGTTGGAACTTTTACTTAATAATAGAAGCCTTTTAAGGCCAACACATTCTTCATGCATGACTCATGAATGTTTGTAATACTATTACCTGGACATTTGTATTTCATGTTTTCTTTCACATGTACTAAGATAGTTGAATTATTTCAGTTATTTTAGTGCTTATCTTGTTGAGAATGTGTTGTAATGGTTGTTATTGTTGTCTCATACTTGTGGACTATTTCACGGGAAACTAGGCAAACCTTACCTTTCTTATCGATTATAATGACTGTCACATTCACTGTGGACTATTCTGCTAGATGTTAAATGAATCTCTCCTTTTTCATTAGTTGTAACAACCGTTGAATCCTCTATGGACTATTCCATTGGATGTTAGACAAATCCTTCTAGTTCATGCGTGTCTCTTCCTAGGTGGTACTATTACATCTCACATAGAGGCTCATTTTTCTCCCCCCTTTTGCAATAAGGGAACCTAGACACAGTTGTGTTGTGCACTCACTAGGCACACTCACCTTGTTGTTCAAAGATACCATTGCATCATTCTCCTGTGTTGAAAGCTAGAACCAAGGCAAATCTTTAAGGAGTTGGCAAACATGCCTTGATACTGGATGGGACTCCTACACCAAATGGTGTGAGGTCTAATTGGGACGGGGAGATCTCCTTAGTTGAGAGATTTCCAACACCGTAAACACATTTCAAATGAGCCTTTTGATGGATATTTTCTCATGGACACCCCTTAACCCCCAAGCATTGAATGATAGAAAAATCATGGTGGAACTTGAATGAGAGATTTTCCTGCTCCAAAAGAACTAGAGATAGTTGCATACTTCCCTTTCTTCGCATCATGCATCATGTCTTGCTACAATTTTAGAAAATTGGATTTTTACCCCATAAGGTTAGGTAGAGGAGAATCAAGGTCTAGAACACCTTTGAATAAGTAATCTTATTTTAACCTAACTTTGGACCTAACAACATTGGAAAATTGTGGGAGAAAGACCTTGTCCAAAGTGACAAGGGGATAGGGATACTTGTTCTTCCCTCCAATGAATCCATAGGAAGAAAAATAGGATTTAGAGAGGTTGAAACAAGTGTCTATTGGGTGCCCACCTAAGACTAAAACAACAATAGAGGAACATAAACCACATGTTTCTTTCCATTTGTAGACAAAACATTGATAAATGGAGAATGAAAGAGAAAGGAGAACGTGTTCACATCTGATGCCTTTGTTGCTTGATCAACAATTAGAGTTGTAGAGAAAATGTATTTTGTAGCCTTAAGAACTAAGGAAAGCACATTTGAAACCTATGAGACAAAGTCATTCTTAATCTTAACCCACTCCTTTTTCTTCTAAATCTTGCCATGGGAACCACCTACAAAGACTAGTCTAAAAATATTTGACATCATGACAACTGAAGCAACCAAAGGGAAACTTATAATAGTGAACTTTCTAGAACCCTAAAAAGACATTACATATCATATCAATCTCTTTGAATAAACTCTCTCATAGTGCACTTTGACTAGGACCCAAGTCCACCTTCTATCTAGCCTTGAATCCCAATTTGGGTTAAGTCCCACTAATCAACCTAACTTGTCCTCGATTATTTTCAAGGTTGCTTCAGACCAAAAAAGAAAGGGGAGGCCTGGTAGAATATCCCACACTTGTTGAACAACTACAAGAACCTTGAGAGGCTGGAAGTCTATTGTCCACAATTGCAAAATTAATCCAAAGGGATCTGATGACTAGTCATTTTGTAGAATTTTTTAACAATCTTGCCTTCAATTTAATAGGAAGCAAAAAAATCCTTTGACTAAATAGTGGAATGTAGGAGAATACCCTAGCATCAACACACATGAGGAAAATAATTAGTTCTTCAATGTGGCATCAATAACACATTTGTCACAAAATATACCAACGAGAGCTTTGTCAAAGTAAAAAAAAAAAACTAAACTAAACCGTAAGAAAGAGAGAAAGTGAATTGGAAAAAAACATGAATTACTTGATCCTACCACATACCACATGGATCAGTACAAAACAATTGGCTTTCCATAAAAACATAACTACAATTGGCTTTCCATAAAAACATAACTTAATATCACATATGATTATCACAAAACAAACCTATAATAAACTCCTCTCGAAAACAAAATAACCAATATCAAAATATATTTATACACAAATAATTTTAAAAATACATATATTTAAATATTTAAAAAAAAATTACATTTATAAAAACAAAAATATTTATATATAATATTTAATACTATGAAAGCGTACAACATAAAATTAAAACATTGCATAAATAAATAAAGTAGCAGCAATCTAATGTCATGGATGCATCAGTGACTATGAGTGACTAAGTCCAAATCCCTGCATTATAAACATTTTCATAACTGCATTATTTATAGAACGGTATAAAAATTACAAATTTATTTTATAAACATCTTTATCACGCTCATCGTGACCAAGTAAACCAGTAAAGAAGTTAACTAATTACATGATGACCAAGTAAACCAGTAAGAAGTTAAACTCCCTCTATTATAAACATCTTCAT
This sequence comes from Pinus taeda, assembly GCA_000404065.3. NCBI lineage: Eukaryota > Viridiplantae > Streptophyta > Pinopsida > Pinales > Pinaceae > Pinus > Pinus taeda. Next base: position 7,624 of record APFE030515023.1, read on the forward strand.
TACTTGTGAACTAATTACATGATGACCAAGTAAACCAGTAAGAAGTTAAACTCCCTCTATTATAAACATCTTCATTGGTTGTGAACTAATTAATTCGTGAACATCTTCTTCATCACACGTCACATATTTGTACTCGTCTAATTCACCATTTCTAAATACGGCGTCAAGCAAATGCGAAAGTTTCAATAGGAATAGTTGGTTTCGCTTGCATAATCGACAGTGATTTTGTGTTTTAATAAAAGTAGTTGCTGGCATTGGCATTTAGAGATATTATAAACAATGGTGTCATTGAGAAATTGAGGAGGACAATTTCAAGGTTCAGGCCTATAAATACACAATACGCAGGTATACATCTGAACAAGCAAGTAGAATAATAATACATCGTTTCGTTTCTGAGCACATTTTCATACTTAATTACTGTTATCGTTTCCTTTCTTTCGAGATGAAGGCGAGTCCAGTCCTAATTTCAATTGTGTTAGTCTTTGCTACTTTGCTTAGGTTTGTTTACTCGGCAGATCCGGATCCCGTTAGAGATTTTGAGACGGGATTGAGTACCTTCACTCTACGTAACATTTTCCAAAATGGAGACGTTACTAGCGATACTGGAGGGATTCGAGCTGCAACCAATCCTCAAAACTTTCCTGCAGTCCGGTAATATATTCACATATTGTTTGCTTGTAGATGCACAATATTTTGTTTGTATGGTGGCCTACATAGGTTTTCATAATACGTAATTAATGGTGTTAAATGATTTTACAGTACACAAGGGCTATCTATTGTGAGGTTTAAAATGGTTCCCTGTGGAAGTAACCTTCCCCATACACATCCAAGAGCTACAGAAGTTCTTTCTCTTTTGTATGGCGGACCCCTTCAAGTTGGCTTCGTTGACACCACTGGTAATTATGTTAATGTCAACACATTTCCTTTCTTTTCATAGTAACAACACCATGCCATGCATGAACTGTATGTACTCTGATGCAGTACTCAAATTGATTTTCTATAGGTGCGTCACACATTGATATTCTTTACCCGGGGGACATTACCGTATTTCCCAGAGGTGTACTCCATTTTGAACTCAACGTTGGAAGCGTGGAAGCTGAGTATTTGTCGGCACTTAACAGTGAAAATCCCGGAACTTTGGTATGCCTTCCTCCCTGCACGAATTATATGTTTGTTTTACTTTTAACCACCATTGCTGCAATATATTTCAGATGGTTATTGATTATATCATATCATATTGTTTTTGATGATATGATTTCAGACGAGCAGCGAAGCTTTATTTCATATTCCCCTGAGAGCACTGGCAACATCTTTGAACGTGGACCAGAGGGTTGTGAATTGGCTGAATTCAACAGCGTATCGATACGCGCCTTCTCTGAAGAAAACTGCAAACAGTGGTTGTGTGCCCGGTAGAGATATTACGACAACCTTTTAGTCACTATTGCACCCACGCCAGCGCGTAAAAGTCGCCACGACGACTTTTGCGTTTGAAAGTTGAAATTATAATGATGGGGTACAAATAAATAGTCATAGATTTTGAATGTCAGCGTTTGTTTGATCAAAATTTCTCCAGTTGTGTTAGTCTTTGCTACTTTTCTTAGGTCTGCTTACTCTTCAGATCCGAATCCAGAGCGTAGAAGTTGCCATGACGATTCTTGTGTTTGAAAATTGAAATTATAATGTTGGTGTACAAATAAATAGTAATGATTTTCAATTTCATCGTTTGTTTGATTATTCTCCATATTTCGAACTTCCCTCGATTCTATACCAATCATATTTTGTTGATGGATTGTATATTATATTGATTATTGTGTCACCATGGGCTAGTATGATTTTATAGATTACAAATTTTAAAATGATTTCAGCTGCTGGGTTGCATAAGTGTTCAAAACCCAATGCTGGGAACATCCGATTTAACCAATGTAAATGATCCGACTCAGAACCTCAGAGTTGAGAAATCAATATACCCACCAATCGTCAGAGTGGATTCATCTGCAATTATGGTTATTTATTTCCATTTACATTAATGAAATTGAGATACCACTCGAAACCTACGACATCAGTAAACTTATTATAATTGGAATTTCTGCATGAGTTTAGGAAAGGGACATAAGCTTCACTAAAGCTCCATGCATGATAGCCCGGAGCCATGAGACGAGCATGCCACGACAAGGTTCCTTCTTGTCCAATAATGTTGAATCTCTGCGTATAACGTCCACCCGGTTGAATCGGACATTGTGTAATATATGCAGGTGTCTCGGCCTACCCTATACCGAACTACTTAACTCCATGTCTGAAATATTTAAGCACGAGTTTTACCAGCCTCATTGATCCTATTTATATAACCGATGTAACCCTGTGTGTTAGTTTACTGATGTCTTAATCCAAACATAATAAGCCATTGGTTATTATAATGAATGTACAAATCCCGATTCAACCAATCAATTGCTGTCAATAACGTTGGGTTGGTTCATAGTGGTCCTTTGCATCGGACCTGACTCGGGAATGAATTAGGATACTCGGAACGATGAATATCTCTCCACTACTCCGTCACGACCCGTACCACCGATGAGGTCAGTAACGTAAATCAAATACTTCAAGGCAGAAAAGTTCATTAGTATTAAAGATTATTGGAGGCGATCGGGATACATTTGTTGGAAAGGTAAAGTAAGGTAAAGTAGACAAAACACAAATTCACAGCTTTTATTGATCACACAAAATTTGATTTTTACAATGAATTCAGTGAAACCTAAAATAATTTGATATGCATAACCACTACTTTTGGGTTTGAAAGTTGAAACTATAATGAAGGTGTACAAATAAATAGTTATAACTATAATTTCATCGTTTGTCTGATTTTTGCTACTTTTCTTAAGTCTGCTTACTTTTCAGATCCGGATCCAACGCGTAGAAGTCGCCATGACGACTTTTGCGTATGAAAGGTGAAATTATAACGATGGTGTACAAATAAATAGTAATCATTTTCAATTTCATCGTTTGTTTGATTAATTCTCCATATTTCGAACTTCCCTCGATTCCATACGAATCATATTTTGTTGACGGATTGTATATTTAAATGGATTATTATGTCACGATCGGCTAGTATTCCTTTTTAGATTTAAAAAATTTGCAAAAGGTTTATCCAATTGGCAAAATTCAATTTAAGATGATTTCAAGTTTTCAAATCCCGTAAAGAGGTCTCCATCCCGTGGAAACATTTGGAACACAAAATAGACCATTGGGGCCAACATTTGCGATATAGAGCTCTGATTGACATGGTGGAGCAACCAATCTAGCTAGCGAAGACCTGGCACAACAACAACATTATCTTTAATAGTCACGGGACCTGGGGCATTATCTTTAACAGGGACCTCGAGTAGATTGTGCTGACGAGAATTTTTCAGAAGTCAGAATCTGTATTACAAACCGCCTCAAAACAACAACCCACTCGCCCATTGGAAATTCTGGAGATGGTATGTCTGATCGGCTACCTCAATGGGGCTTCACAGGAACACAAATATGGATGTGGATTCATCATCTATATATATCCTGAGTTATCATGTAATGTACCCTGGGGAATTGGCTTTGGAAACAACACAAAGGTGGAAGTGATGGCACTATAGGGACTTCTGTGGTTCACTCAATTTCTAGACATACAAAACATACATATTTTAAGTGACTTCAAAAATTTTATTGATTATGTTGGATTATAGACTAATATCCATAAATCCTCCCTACAAGGTTGGCTAACGCAGCTCAAGAAACATTGGAGTTCCCTCAACCAACCCTCCATACAACACATAAGCACTAACCTAAATTCTAAGGCAAACATATTATCAAAACTTGGTTTGAGTGTGGGGCTTGATGGATTTCATGTGATTATTAAAATAAAAGAGATATAACATGAAGCTAGGGTATTCCCAATTCCTACGTAACACATTTGGGTTTATCCTATACTGAACCTAAAATTTCAATATTCTTTTTAACATAGGAAGATGAACCAGTCTCTTTTTCAAATTGTATTTTTTTGGTGAATTTTGTGGGAACACCTGAACAGCTCAGTAGGTTATATAACCTTATTTTGTATGGTGATAAAAAACTTTCTATACAATCTCTATATCTAAAGACATATAATGAACTACTCCATGAATGAATATATAACTGCTTTTTTCATCCGAAAAAATAAAAGTTTTCAAAACCGGATGTTGGGAACATCCCACGTACCATTTAAAAGAAACAATGTAAATGATCCGATTCAGAACGTCATAGTTGAGAAATCAATATACCTGCCAATATACAATCTCTATATCTAAAGACATATAATGAACTACTCCATGAATGAATATATAACTGCTTTTTTCATCCGAAAAAATAAAAGTTTTCAAAACCGGATGTTGGGAACATCCCACGTACCATTTAAAAGAAACAATGTAAATGATCCGATTCAGAACGTCATAGTTGAGAAATCAATATACCTGCCAATATACAATCGATACATCTAAAAATAAAACGAACTACTCCATGAATGAATATATAACTGCTTTTTTCATCCGAAAAA
>APFE030515025.1:0-12328 GCA_000404065.3 Pinus taeda
GTCGAGTCTATACCTCTGATACCGAAAGGTTCCACCAAACATGCTACAATTAACCCTAATGCTAGGGCAGCCTTGAACTACTCCATTGTAGAGGACCTGGCTCAAAGTCCATGCACGATGTATGCTTTAGAGGTACTCTAGTCGTGTCCTACTCAAAGAAGTGCTTTGCTTTCGGTAATGGGCACAATGGATCCAAATAATTCTTTAGCTCTCACTTTTGATATGCATAATGTCAAAAAGAGACTTCCTCATCATATAGATTTCCAGATAAAGTCTACTTACCGGAAAACCAACATTTTTCGGATGGCTATAGATGAGGGAGCTTCCACGTGTGTCATGTCTATGTCATGTTGGAAGGCCATTGGATCGCCTTCCGTTCCTTCACCCGCTCTCTTGACAACATTTGATGGACATTATCGTAGGCCAGATGGGATTATCCCGACCTTTCCTATATGTGTTGGAGGAAAGTTCGTTAACATCGAAGTAGAAATTGTTGATGCCAACCTAGATTACAATCTCCTCTTAAGACGATATTGGATTTATGAAGTGGATGCTGTCTTTTCGACTCTATTTCGAGTCCTTTCCTTTCCTCGTGAGGGGAAAATTGTTAAGGTTGATCAATTGGATTATTCTCTAGGTAATCCTCGGGCAGCTTCAGATTCTACTGTTCCGATGGTGGATAACCCTTGTCAACCTATAGAGAATCTAGGAGTCGGGATGTAGTCTTCCTTGATGGGTGTATTTGATCTTCCCCCTCCTACAGCTAGAATCAATACAATTTCATCCTCCAAGGAGCCTTTACGGAAAGAGTTTGTTCAAACCCATTATTTTTCGGATCCTGGGGCCTTACCTTCATCTGTGACCACACCAGATGATGGCAAGGTGGGTGGAATAGAATCTCATATGTCTGCAGCAGATCTTAGATATGAATATATCAGTAACTCTACAGACGACCTTCTTACTCCTCCTTCAGAAAAGGAGTTAGATGGTGATGTGGCCCCAACTTGGACCCTTGATTCCACTTCCACTTTGGATTGCTTAGATACAACTTTTCCATCTAATGAATCAGTATTCAAAGCAATGAAAACTATACATCAACCATTGGAAGATTTACACCATCGTTCATTTTTCCGTCCTCCTTTGCATGAAGTCGAGTCTAGGTCCTCCAATTTTCCTACTAGCGATGTTTGTACGGTTCCTTTAGCTCCAACATAGTTTTCTGCCGAAGATAATATATTGATTGGCTCAATGACTATACCTATAAACATCTCTAGGAGCCAGCTGGCGGAGCCTCTTGATGGGTTCTACCTCAAGAAGTACTTTGCCTAGGTTACGACCGAGCAATGGCTTCTTTGTATATTTTGCATTTTTGTACATATGTTATTGGGAGTTTTTTTTGTGATATCGACACTTTTTTGATCTACTTTGGCAGGTTTTGATGGATGACTTGGTCTATTTCGAATTCATCGATGGTGCTAGTCGGCACACTTGGAACCTCGCTTCTACAACTTGGTTGATTTATTATCCAATTGGTCGGTTGATGGTATCAAGGGGAGTATGTATTGGTCCAACGTCAAATAATATGGCCGAGTATACTACCATCATTAATTTACTATCCAAAGCTATTTCTTATGGAATCGATTCGTTGGCAGTCTATCTTGATTCACAACTGGTAGTGTCACAATTGAATAACATTTATCGGGTTCGGAATCCTTGTTTATATCACCAATATTTGAGAGTGAGGGCGTTGCAAATATCATTTGTTTATATTACTTATTTGCACATTCCACAATCTGATAATTCATTAGCAGATTCTATCGCTAATCAAGCTTTAGATTGGAATATATTCCATTCATCAAGTTAAAATCAAGCATCAAAAAGTTGGAACTATGTATTATATATATATTATCTATATAATATATATATATAATTATATTATAATATTATATATATTATATATATTATATATATATATATATGGTATATTATATTATATTTATATTTATATATCATAAAATAGCCCGTGTGTACATAAAGTGTGTCAAAATAATTTACAAAATCGGGACTAAAATGTCCATAATCATGTCCAGTACATCTAATGACCCGACTCAGGATGAGAGACTAAGTATGTGACCACTGCTTTGGCCACGCACCGGAAAAGATGAACCCAGTCGCGTGGCACTCCTACCATGCGGCACTGCATATCCTCTGGTAGATCTTCTACGGCCTCCATTGGTACCCAGTGGGTCAACCTCACCAAGTTTTGTTGGACCGCGTATAAGACTCTCTCAGTCTCCACAACTGCTTCTTTGGCACCTCTTCCACGATGCTTGTGCCACGGAAATCCGTCTGGTCGTACCAGACCCACATCTGGAACATGATCATTATATCAGTAATTTAATCCCATCAAAAATATCTTTAAGTTTATTTTCATATTTGAAAAAACATAAAAATTGACAAAACTTTAAAAAATGGTTACTTATCTCTCCCCATGTTGTGTCTGGTGGTAGCACTAGATCCGGATCTCTCGTGAAATACATGCTAGCATAGGGATAGTCATCAACAACAATGATTTGCTACTCCCACCAAGAGAAGAAATCATCATCAAAAGCAGTCCTTGGTACATCTTTGCCTCCAAGGCTTTTCATCAAGTCGACCCACCTACCCATTCGAGGATCTCGGGGGCTACTGATAGGAACTGATGTTGTGGGACGTGACCCTGGAACCTTATCAAAGAAGGAGCACAAAATGGTCCCATATCCGAGTTCTTAGTCTGTCCTTTCTGAATGGAGGATAGCTGACTCTTCATATTGTTTAGAAGAGGTGTACACCAGTCAAACACAATAGTGAGACAATCTACAACCAAGCTCATGGATAGTCATGACACTTGGTGCAATGAGGCTGATCCGTTTACCCTGGCTATGGTGCAAGGACAAACTCTCTACATGTTTGATTGGAATATGGCTTCCAATCTTCTCCGGATGCCCCGAATAGTATATATGCACGTAGTCTTCCACTGAAAGACTACCTCGTGATCGTCCAGTCGAATGCACCACTTCTCCTCTCTGGGAGAGTCTAGTGATAAAGTAAATATCTTCTATCTCTATCCTTAAAGGCATTTGATCAATAATGAACGCATCATCTTTGATACTCTAATAGCAAATTAACATTTCAAGCAAGCGGGTGTTTGCCTTCATATTTGGCATTTTGAAGAATTTTAATAAACTACATCCTCTCAATGCATCCAAGGCCTATTGATCATTCATAACCTCATCATCAATAGTAGCATGCTCCCTTTCCCTCTAGGTGATTGTCATCCTGAAAGAAAATCAAGTTTAACCGTTACATTTTTATGTTTTAAATTCAAACCACGTATACACGGGGTCCATTTCATACACAGTCTCATGTAGGGCTTGCGTATACGCGGGTTTTTCATAACCAACTTGTGTATACACCGCATTGGAATTTTTAACATAATTTCCAATGGTAAAACCTCAATTACATTTTTTAAAAACAATCACAAATTGATGCAAGCTAGATTTGGGGGTTACCTGATGATTTTGAGTCAATTTGAATGGTCAAATTCTTTGAGGGGCAAGTTTACTTCTTTTTCTCCACTGCTTTTTCTCTCAGCACAAATGGTAACAATGGTGAGTCAAAAAACCATTTTATAAGCTTTGAAAATGTCAAATTTTTTCAAAACTTGATTTTCTTTTGTCTCATGTATCTTTTAACTTGGGAGCTTGGATTGTCAAGAATGGGTTGTTTTTCAAGACATTTTGGATGCTTTTTCGAAAATTTCAAGTCGGTTCCATGACTACTGACCCATCATGGCAGGTATCATTTACTCATTGGCATATAGGTTAGGGAAGCCATTTTTCCGTTGCATTTTGCATACAAGCTTCCATTTGTTGATACACTTGCCATAGGGTCGATCCCATTGTGTTATGGTTTGTAAACCATCTTCACTCCCTGACTTTTTAAATCATGACATGATGGTAGAGCCATCATTTTCAATCGTAGTTAGCACCTCACTGACATTGGTTGCCCATGCTGCTTCATTGTGTAGGCTCGAGAGTTCTCTCTAGTCTCGCCATGACTTGTGCGTTGAAGACCCATTCCTCTTTGCTTCTTCACTTCGTTCTGGCCTTATACCCTAGAGGCTCCTTTGTGTTGAGTTGTACTACTACATTGCATTTTAATCATTTGCACCTTTTTGCCTTGAGCCGACTTCACTTGGACTCGTGTTTAAGCCACTTTTTGACCATGTCCTCTGCAAAAATCAAACTTGCAATCCCTTAGATTCTGCAACTTGACACACCCTCAGACCAGTGGAAGGAACATCCTTTTGAGTGTCCTTGACCAGCTTCGCCTCCCTGCATTGAGCATAGGAATGTTCCCATCCCAGGAACTAGATCATCTGTTCCACTGACACTCATTCTTTCCATTGTATTATAGCATTCTTTTATTCTTTTTCCAGCTTAAAGAAAAAGACAAAAGAATTACATATTCCAAAAAAGAGTGGGAACGTGACAACATTTCCATTTATTGTTGGCAGCTAGAGTCAGTCGTGTCACCCTTGAACAAAGCACTTGAACAGAGCATCTCCTCCATTTGGGTGGGATTTAGCTTGACTGAGGTACGCCTTAACCTTGTTATAGAGTCAGTTCTCTTCCGATTGGTTATCTCTTCCAATCATATGGAGAGTTTGTTCGTGCCTCCTACATGACGAACTTATACAAAGTCATTATATGCTTCCACATGGTCATCATTGAGTCATGCTTTTGTTCAAGGGAAGTAAGCCTGAGTTGGCCTCTCTGCAGTGTCTCTTGACCTATTTTTCAGTCGACCATCCCTGGTTGTTAGTGTCTTGTCTATCATCACATCAGTTATATTGGTACTTTACTCGTGTCGGTTTGAGAAGGTCTCCATTGACTTCTTGCTAGCGGGTCTTGTCCTTATTGATGATGCCATCTTGCTTTGAGGACAGGCCTAGAGTTGCATCCTGGCCCTTTTTTCATTATTGATAGGTCACCTTGTGCTCAACATCAATCAGCATCATGGGTATTTGACTAAGTGGTTTCCTTTGTGTTTGACATCAGTTTTCATTATCACACATTGGGATTCATGTAGTGCCTTGGTTTCCATTTGACCCTATTGGTGGATTCCTCGCCTCTGTGTCAGCTTTCATTATTGGTTGGTTTAGAGGGTTTCTATCGTGTGCTAGCTACATCTTATGTACACCAGAAATGTGCTTCGGCCGGGTTACTACATCTTTTTTGTCTGATTCCTTCCACATTATTGGCCTACGGGTTACACTCACGCTAGATTGATGAAGGGTGCCCTAATGCCTTCCTTCTAGTGGATCTTTCCCTATCCACTATGACTCATTGCTCTGGGGAAAAGGTCTAGAGTCCATTTGGCAGTACCTTGGGGTTTGCAGTCATTAGTGGCAGATCCTTCATTGTCGATAGTGGGAAACCATCATTGTCTCCTGATTAATAGATTCTTATAGGTGTTTGACTTCGGCTCATCTATTCGCACTTATTAGATTGTACTGGGTACCTTGACTCTCATTATCATTATTGGTGAGAAGTCTCGCGTTTGTTAACGGTATACATCAATGAACGGTAATCAAATGATTTCTCACATGGTCAAATTCAGATCATTTATTTCCATTGTGTAGAAATGCACCACAGTGGTCGGTGAAGACCTCGGGTTGCATCAACATTCTTTGGTTCACTTGTTAGTTTCTCATGTTGCTTCTAGTTGAAACCATTCCACATTATATGTTGCAGTCCTTCACAATGACATCCTATATGCTGGCATTCGGGTTGCGATGTAGTACCATCTTATTCCATCATGTTCATTAGGTACTATTGGGATCAGTTTTTGACATCAGTGATCAACTTTATCTTTCAACTTTATTTATCATCTTCTTATATGTGATATTCAGACATGTACTTGTTCGATTGTGATCAGATGATCCATTATGTACTTTCAGTTCCATATACTTGTATACACAGTGGATCTTCTTGTACTTGATATGCGGACATGCTTTACTTTCTCTAAGCATGGGTATGCCTGCCTCAAATAGTTGTTTCTTTCTAATCTTCTTTTGCTGGCTTGGTAGGCTGAAATCTGGAGAAGTCCTTCCCTGTTTTTGACAGGTTTTCTTTCCATATACTTAATACATTTCGGCCATCATGTTCCCCTTCTGACCTCATATATTAGGGGGCATTTGTTATAGCTCCAAATACCACCTTATGTATTTATGATGCTTGATTTATGGCCTAGGGCAACCCCTCCTTCCAGACTTGGTCCAAATATTCAAAAAAATAGTGTTTTACTCCTTATACACGACTTTGCCTTGTATTAAATGCATGTACATGTGGGTCAGTCTATACCCAACCACGTATATGTCTTAAAACACTTAAAAAAAAATAAATTTCCTTAATTATGGGCATAGATCATGGGTTTTACCTGTTGATTACCTATTAGTGCCCGTGGCCCAACTGTTCCCAAACAAAAAAAATACTTTGGGAGAAGTATAAAAAGACTTAAATGGTAAGGCCTTAAGGAGGAGAGAAAATAGAGAATTACTCTGCTGAGATTATCCCTTGATCAAGTCTAAAGATCCCTGTGCTTCAAGCACTTCCCCAAGTTCAGGAAACCTTTGTTTCCTTGAGAGTTGATATCCTTTCACTTGTTGGAGATATCCTTATGTTGGTTATGGAAGGAGCCTTTTGAAGATCGGGAGTGGACGGACCTGGAGGACGGTTCTGCTTGGGGCTGGAAGAGGAAGGCTCAAGTGAACTCTTTCTATGTTTTGATTATAGTTATTTGCAATAAAAGAAACACTGTCTTGATCCTGATATCAACTTTGTTCATGCATCTAATGTTATTGTTATGGTTTATGTATGAATGATTATTTCAATATATAACTAACCATCTACTTATATGTTATAAAGTTGATTTCACTATAATGCTTTATCTATATGTTTTTGTGTGTCTTTGAATTGGTTGTTTTGCGGGTTCAAAGGTCGTGAGGAGTTGCAGAGGGTTTGAACCCTCACTAGAACTACTCGAATGAAGGACCCTTGGGTATGTACATCCTCACATAGTTTTCTCATTTAAGTGTTTTGCCTGAGTTATTTGCTTGTTTCTTGCTGTAGATTACTCCTGCTCTGCTAGGGTTCTAACCCAAAGCCCTAGGGGACTTTATCCCTTAAAAAGTTGTATATATTAATAGAATAAAGGAGGAAGCATATAACCAAGCCTTGATGTCAATAAGCTCCCCTTGATTGAATGTCCAAGTTCGAGCTCAAGCTCTCCATGCACTCCTTCTCCAAGCCAAATGAGTAGCATATAGGCACAATCTCAGCATAAGGGTGAAAAAAGCCAAAGACCAACCATTTGGGAATGTAAAAGGATGAATTTATAGGCAAGGAAAGGGAGTTAGGATATCTCCAAAGATAGGACAAGACCCTCATCTCAAGGACGTAGCTCATAGGGATAAGAACAAAAGACCAATTTAAGAGAAATCAACCTCATCCACGTCGAACAACCTCCAACTTGTCGTTTTGGAAGCCTCTAGATCACGAAGCTTCTTGTCCTCTTTGGGAAAATTGCCTTTTAGGGATCATCGTTGGCATCCAAGCCAAAAGCGCGATGGCATCGCAGGCCTAGTATAGTTCAACTAGTGATCATCACAATTTCCAGTGTCAAGGGGGTGATGATGCCAAAGTTAGGGTTTTAGAGCCATTTCCTTGAGGGGAAGCTCGAGGAATTTTTCAATTATTATTTTAGGGAGGATCTGAGTTGCATATCTGGATGAGTACACTACATGATGGTTATGTTTCAAGCACTTTGAGGTATGTCATGGGGAAGTACAGGAGGTGCGACAAAATATTGTGTAACAATGGTGTCACACATTGACCGATTCCTCCATACACTCTTTCGAACATCTTGTCATAGAACTGTTTTGCGCCTTTGCTATGTATGATTGTAAACGTCCGTGCAAGAAAATTTTAGAATTGTGAAAATCACCTGATGAATCACTGCATAATTTTCACAATTGTTTCATGCATATTTTCTTTGAATTTCTGAAAGATGAAGTTGACATGTGAACACAAAAAATATTCCAATAGGTGGACACTAAAAATCACAATCCGGATGTTCACCTGTTTCAAATCTCTGTTGAGATGTTCACTAGGATAAAGTGTTAGATGGAGTTGGTGTTAAGCAGCTAACTTGCGATATCATTCACGATGACTATGTGGGGGAGCTTATACCTAAACAAGAATTTGTGATGAAGGATGGTTCTGTTCCTTTCGCACCTCTCCTTCATCATTCTAACATTTCCCATGATTCTTTCATTCCTTTTGAATCTTATGAAAAATTATTTTCTGATGATGTTACTACTTCCAATCATTCACAAAACACGTGGGATGTCATTTTATCATCTAGATGTGGAGAGGATGAATCTTCTACTCTTGATCTTCCCAACTTCTTATCTCATCTTTATGAAAACTTAGAGGGTGAAATTTATCATTTTTCATCTTCCCCTCTTTGCGATTCATAAGATCATGAGGATGCCTCCGTCTGCGATCTTGAACTTTTTGATTGTGGCTATCGCGACCTCTTCATTGATTCATTTAGTCACGATTATGAATTTTCGCCTTCTAATCTTTCCCAACCACTAATTTGTGATGATCTACCTTATGATGAGTTGGCACTTCCTTAAGTTTTCAAGGCACTTCATCCCCAACTAATGGTTATATTAGGTTCTCGTAGCCTTGAGGTCAGTTTCACGTTCGATCAGAATAGTGTTGAATATTTTGAGGCTCCTGATCAGTTATCACACCTATCGAAAATTATTTTGTCTTACAGGTCTCACATCCTGCATCTGTATTACACAATCCTATCACTCAATCATTGGAGGAGTCGTACATGGCGAGAAATGTCGAAAAATCAAAATTATCTTCTTTCTTTATGTTTGCGTGTCTTCACAATTCGAAAGTTTGTGCTTGTATGTCTTTGACTCGCACTGTGTCGAGACACCATGATATAATCACAAAATGTCTTTCATGTGATTTTCACTTTTACTTTTCTGCATGTACATCCAAACTTCGAACATTTTGGTTTGCATTTTCCTATCTTTCTTGTCTACTGATTTTCTTATATATATTTCTTCACATGCATTCCCTTGCCTACATAGGCTAGCCAATGCACCGATGGCTGCATTGAAAGTATCACTTCATGTAAGTTTGGCTTATTCTTTGTTTAGGTTATGAGTAGGAGTCGATTTACTTTTTTTGTTGTTTCCTTTGATTTTATTTACTTTGTTTTTCTTTCACTCTGCTTTTTTCCATTCGTTTATTTTGTTTTCAATTATAGGTTAGCTTTCACATGAAACCATGTTTAGCTTTTGAAGCCAACATTACCAAGTGAAACACTGTGACTATTTCTTCTAGCCGACATGACTTCTATTTATCCAGTTAATTCTATTTTGGAGCTGACTTGGTGATCTCTTTGTTGTTTTGCTTGCAGACTTCGGTGTGCTTGTTTTTGGAGGATCGATCTTGGTCTTGGAGGGCTGCTACATATGTCTATACATTTCCATAGGCTCATGAAGAGCTTATTTACACATCACATGACTCTTTGACATATAAATAAAATCCTAAAGACATCAAGAAGAAGTCTTTTACCTAGTGACAGTTCCTACTCATGAAACACATGTAGCAAGGCATACAAAAATAATTTACTTCATTTTATTACTTAATTTACAAAGATCATTTCATTATGAAGACTAAACATAGTTACACTTTTTTCAATAGTCTTAGTGTATACATTCATTCTAGTGAAATGAACTCAATCAAAAGGATAGTAAATATTTTATGTATATGTATAAAAAAATGAGGTATATCGAAGTTTTTGGATGTTCAAATAATCTGTGGGTTTGAGCATTTATTTTATATTACATAGCTAGGTATATAGATATATATAAACACATAGATATATTCCCTCTTTTATATTCTAATTCTAAGTAGTTCAACTACCTACTATATTTAACGTCTTATTAGAATGCAAGCACTTCTTTCGAGATTAATTCACTGTTCAAGTTGGTGCTGAATCAATGATTTTCTTATAATTTTATGCCATTAATAATTACATGTCATAATAATTTTTATTTACAAATTAAATTATATAGAAAGTTGTACAATACCCGTCGATACATGTTAGTTAAAGAGAATTCTGATTACAATGTATCTAAACTAATAATTACATGTCATTACATGTTATAATAATTTTAATTTACAAATTAAAATATGCAAACAATTGTGCAATACCCATCGATACATGTTAGTTAAAGAGAATTCTGTGTACAATGCATCTGAAAGGAACATATACTAATTATAAATTTCCTAATATTGAAATATTACTTGATGAATCTTGCATTATATTTTACATTTGTAATTTTCCCTGATTAATGAGTTATAATATAAAATGCTAAACCTCAAATTTAAATTGTCAGTTCTCGAATTTGAGAAGAACAATTCAAGTTGTTGTTTGACTCATTGTGCTCAAACATTTTTTTCCAAACCCTCAACTAATTGAATTTTATGTAAACAATTAAACCTAAACCTCACACAAGCAATAAGTAATATATCAACATAATTATTATTCACAATTTATTGGTAGCATTATTTTCTCCTCTAAATTCACCTATATTTTGGGTTCCAAAACAATAGAACTGACACAATTATAAGATAAAATCTCAAAATAGGCTTCTTCGGTATATACTTCTCATGTTACGCCCTTGAAGAGGCTTAGTTAACTTATGGAAAACAACACCCACGCAATCGATGGCCTCATGAAGTTTTGAAAGTTGTAATAGATATCGTTTAACTTATGGAAAACAACACCCACGCAATCGATGGCCTCATGAAGTTTTGAAAGTTGTAATAGATATCGTTAACTTATGGAAAACAACACCCAAGCAATCCATGGCCTCATGAAGTTTTGAAAGTTGTAATAGATATCATGAGGTTGAAACCTTTAACAACCCCAATAAATTAATTATATTTCATTTTGATAGGTACTGAATTAAATATAGATACCATGACCTCTGAGAAGGAAACCCTGTTTCATATATCTCTGTAATTAAAAGAAAGTGATAGGTAGTAACACTAATATTACAAAACTGAACATAGTCAAGTCTTCTGAAACATGTAACTGTTACCTTAAATGCTCTATGTATGTCACTGTTATTTGGAAGGTCATCCCGCATCCATGGGTTGCCAACAATAGTTTGCATCTTCAGCCTTCATGTCAAGGTTTCTGGATGAATGATGAGGGGCAGTGTTGTTATTGGCATTAGATAGGTGAAAGTTGCATTTGCCATTTCACCCTTCTTGAAGGCTGTGGAGGGGTGGAGCCTATCTGTTGGTCATATGAATAGGCTCCCACACAATTCTGCCCATGCTAGGTGAATCCATATGCACAGAGGTTGTTTTCCAGTATCGAGAGGGAAAGATAGACCTCATCCTTGCTCCACTTTGGCTTCGAAGAAGACGAAATGCCTTTCGATACTGAACATGATTTCAAATTCTTGTTACTTCTATTATTTCTCGAGAGAAGAGGGTGTAGGAAGTTGACATAGAGGCGCCTAAATCCGCCGAAGCCCATGACCACGAATTTCAACTTCCCACTCTGAAGTGAGGCGGTGGATAACCAATGGCGTGTGCAGATGGATTTTCAGAGATCCTCATTGCATCTGACTCGCTTCCATTTATTTCCCACCCAAGAAAACCCTCTACTTTCTCTCCTTACCCAGTTGAGTGCTTATTCTACCATCCTATCCCTCGTAGTGCAGGCTTAGAATTCAAAGCAGAGTGGTTGAGAAATTGAATAGAGAGTCGGTCAAGTACGTAAATGACTTCATCCAATCCCGTGCTCTCCTTTCGATATAGATAAGGTCGAGTATCTATAAGAAATTCCCCGTCTCAGTATAGTTTCTTATAGATAACAACCAACATTCATATTATGTATGTAGTAAGGTGACATGCAATTACTGTCGGAGCGAGTGAGCAACAACCTTCAAGGAACTCGCTAGGTGAGGCATGAAATTGGGCCCACACTGGACCATTCATACATTTATTGTCCACCCAAGAAACCATGACTGTATGGAGCATGGTTAGCGCATAGTGTGTGGCAACGTGCTTTGACAGATCCAAAGGGCGAAAATAAAAAGGTATACGATGGTAAGGAGTGAGACGATTAAAAAAGAAACACCTTCGGTGTAATTATATATTATTTACTAATA